>CAJQZM010041831.1:0-29877 GCA_907164665.1 Colias nastes | reverse complement strand
ATGGATTTCATATCACATATTATCAGGTCAAAAATGAACATTTTTTTACAATAAAAACCATGAGGTTGAAACTTATAGGTATCAAACTATTACATAAATGTATTAATATTCATTTATTCATAATTTATTAGTTATGCATCATGTTAATATTGTAGTTTCAAGTTAACAAGATAATTCTCGGTAAAACTCTTCGAAGAGCCGACTTGTGAATTATAGGTACCTACCTAGTAGTTACTAGTTTATTATGTAATATTAAATATAGTTGTGTTTACTATTAGCACAAATGTTTTAGATTTGTATGTAAAAAAAAATTCATTTTTTCACTCAGTTGACAAAAAAATACTACTTAAATGGATTTTTTGTAAAAAAAATACGCAATAAAAAAACCTTCACTTTCCTACTCAGTTAACAAAACATGACCACAGCCCCATAATTTGAATACATCTACGTCACAAACAGGAAAGTGTCCAAGCACGTGCCGGCTAACCAGATTACACACACGCTCAGTGGTGAAAGTTAACAAGAAGGTCACAGGTTACTCCCGCCTTCGTTATTTACTTGAGAGGACTTTTACTTAGTGTTATTATAGACTGATAGAGTAATCTAATCTAATTTTTCCAATAACTTTATTTTGGTTTTTGTTTTAAATTGATTTTTTTTGCTCCATAAAAATAATTTAAGCTTCAGGACTATTAAAAGTATTGAAATCCATATAATGTCAATTGGCCGTGACGTCATTATAAAAAATTGTAAATACATAATAGGATTAACCTTCGTAACTATTAAAAAACATTTTAGGCCCATGATAGAATGACGTGACGTCATTATAAAAATATTATTTCATCCATTTAAAAGTTTTAAAATATTATCATGTGCTTTGAAATCTTCGCTATAGGTGTTTCAATAAAATGTATTATTATTATACACCAAGCAACTTCATACACACGAATAGTATCGAAGTACAAAGTACGCAAGTACTTCGATAGGTTTACGAGTCACGTTTTTATTGAAAACAACAATGAATCAACCGTAGAGACTGACCTCAAAACATACAAATAAAAAACTTATTTTCATAAACAAATACACGTAATGTGTGCGTAAAACACACCCACACATGTGAACATGTGGTATAATTATCAGTTTTCCAAAAAATATAAGCCCAATTAAATATTTAAAATAATTTTTAATTGAAACTATATTCAAATTGGATTTAACGTGTAACCAATTTTAAAAATTGTTCTCAATTAAAATCCCGCTTAAATTAAATTACCACATATCAATCCACTCATAACTTGTAACATTATAAAAAAAAACTGGTAATCACTTTACTGGCAGCCATAAATTATTCACACACAAAAAAATAAAACTGTCACGAACTGTCAAAAATTTGGTGGGAAAATTTGACACGACTTTTTTTTTCGTGCGAACGTCAGGCTATGGCGGGAGAGCGCGGCACACTGCCGAGCGGCGCCTATGTTGTAGGGACCGGACTAACAGCCTACTTTTCGAACAAGCTTTTCAATGGAAAATGTTTACAATATAGGTACAACATAAACTCTTTCCATCGTTTATAAAAAGTTACACAATATACTTTGTATTCAAACGGCTATAATAATTGAAAAGTTGTATTCAATGGACTGACTGAACACTTTACTAAAAGAGATTTTAAAATAAAATGGTGTTGTTATTATAAGTATAAAAGAATAAAAAATGAATGGAATCATTTTTTGGTAACATAAATAATAATTATTAAAAGGACGAAAAATAAGAATATAAAATCTAAAACAATCGTGCAGGTTCTGTTGACATACCTTTGGAAAAGTTTTAATCTGGTTAGTAGAGAGAGCTTATAAACTACGAAACAAAGTTTTGTATAATATTAGTGCAAACAATTTTGGCTAGAGCGTCCGAACGAGTTTATTTAGCGATCTAGATTTAATTAGATTAATGTCATAATAAAGTCTGCTATTTTAAGCTGATAATACCTACTAAATAGTAGGTGAAGCCATTTTAGGACGATTTTCGAAAGTTCATTGAATTCCATCAGATAATTAGGAATATATCATATAGAAAAACAGAAAAATGCTCTATTTTCTTATTTTTTATGGTCCTAATAATAAATTCTAAAGCTAATTTAAGTCCTAGGATATACAAAATACATTCTCACTTAATTTATTCGACTCTGGATACAAAAGTGGAACTAAATTGAACAGAATTAATCGCGGCTACTGTTTCGAAGTAAATAAATCGACCAATTAGAAACAATCGTATTATACCGTCCTTTACGAGAAGCTATATCAAGTGTTTAATTGACAGAGAAACAAACAAAAATAAATGTACTGAGGATAGAAGTTAAAAATAAATAATTGCAATATTTTCAAAGATACACTTTATTAAGAATAATCTAATTTAATACGAAGATGATAGAGCCTGTTTGATGGCTTTAACAAAATGATCTTATATACGAGCTTTTCATAAAACCCAAACACAATGTCTTAGAAAGTTCATTTACCAAGGAAATGAAGCCTCTTTGAAGTATCTTTAAGACTCTCGTGTCTATAAATAAGACTGCAGAATAAATAATAATCAACACGTCCAAAAAACAAATGTATTCGTCAAATAATTAAATAACAACTCAACGAAATTAGCTAATACAAAACAATTCAAATCAAAATAATAAAAATACAAAAACAACTATCTAAACACAACAACAACACTAATGTTTCGCTAACAACTTTTTTGTAACATGAGCGTCATTTTGACCTACATTTCAATTTAAAGTATTATTTAAATTCACAAGGCATGCAAATAATTTACGAAACACTTAGTTCAAGATAACAGATTACATTAATTTGTGAATTAATGTTCTGAACCTTAATATCGGTCATTAGTTCAAACATTACCAACGATTTACATAACATTAGCTACATTACTCTATGATACTATGTGACGTAACATTTCCCTTTTCTAAATAGTAAACAGTAATAGAGAGAGTATACATTACCATGATGGATGTCGTATAGCAGTACTATATCCAGTGTGGGAAAGTGATAGCGCTATACGACCTATATAGCGCTGTCTTTTTTCCACACTGGAATAAATACTTCTTTAAGACATCATGCTACGCAGGAGAGTGGATACATAGATGTTTGTGTGTGTGATGCGACCGATTTTTTGTAAGTGTGGTGATGCAAATTATATTTAGAAATAGCAAGACCAATCTACTTGATAAAATTGTGACGAGCATAGTTTTACATCATCGATGTTAAACTATAATGAATATGGTCTTTTCCAGCAATAGAAATAATGAAATAAAAGAAATAAGCTATATAATTTATATGCATCACGAAAAAAACTATTAAGTAAAATGTAAGTAAACGCATATTTTACAGACGTATCAAAAGAAGTTTCATCTTTTTTAGAGTTGAAGAACTTCTAAGTCCTAACTACTCCTTGATTAATTACGGGGACGGTTCCTAAGAAATCGAAAAATTTCAGAATAAATAGAGAAATAAGAAGAAATAATGCACAAAGTTCATGTGAACCAAATCATGATAAATTATATGTTCATAAGTATATCGAAAAACTGTCCTAAACTTACATAATAAATTCGTTTAAAAAACAAAAGTTATTAAAATGAACAACAGACCTAAAATTGTAACAACGATTTATCACAAGAAACACGATCTGGGAACAGCGTGGAGTAAAATATTTTTGTTTTGAATGTACAAAGTATAGTAACCTGTTCATTTTTGCTTGTCTAGACCGAAACCTAGCACAACACGTTATTTACGACTTACGTATCATTTATTTTGTTTACAATTATTTTGGAATACATGGAAGCATTGAAAATTAATTACGTAATTCGTATATTCATATTTTTATTATTGCTATTCTAAACAGAAATACCTAAATACTAAATACCTAAATGTGTATACCTATATCATTTATGTTTACCAATAAAATAGTCAAGACTCCTTTGCGGTATTCAGTAATTCAGATAAATAAATACTGAGATGAAAGCTAAGACAGATAAACATAATATAACTCCGATAAAAAACAAAACTCCAAATTTATATGCAAAAGCGAGCAATAGATTGAAAATAGCCGATAAAGAAGAATACGATAAAACTCTACAAACTAATGCAAATATTCATATTATTACCATACGAAAACAAATTTAAAAAAGTCGCATCATACAGTAACAAAGCCACAGACAATTTAATAGAAAAAAACATAGATTTCTAGAATCTGTATTGTAAAAATACCAAATATATGTGCATAAATTATTTATGTTTGTTTTATAGATAAAAATATGTAACTTTACTTAGTTTTTATTCTACGGATATAATATTTGGAGATTTTTATAGGTCAAAGTACTTGATATCTAAGGTTGGACGCGGTTTTAAAAGTTTTGACGGATCTAGAGCATGTTTCGCGAGTTGGCGGTATATTATGAGCTTAATGTATAAAACTAGGATTTGTTTAAAGTTTAAATATAGACAGATTTATACGTTATAAAATTAAGTTCTTGTTTATTAAATAATGTTATTTATTTATAGTACAACCAGTGTTAGCAACTATTAAGTATTCTGTGGTACAACATGTTGTATTTTCAGACGAGTATCTTACAAATACAAAGAAAATTAATACTTATAAGACTATGTATTTGCGAACAAAATTTCAACATATAACTGTAAAAGAACGATTTTCACAGCATTTTCAATTTTCCTAGTAAAATATTATGAAATACTATGTAAGACAATTTCCGTGATAATCTCCTAAACGTAATACTTATTTGAAATCCTAATTTTGAATCTTATAAAGGAAATGAACTCTCTTCATTTTCCCGGCGTGCGAATCATTTTGTCACTTTTAACGTCAAGTCACAGGCTATAACAAACATACATACAAACAATGTTCTATAATATAATTCAAAGAATAACTAATGCGTAATTTCTGCATTTGTTTTAACAGTGAAAATGCGAAATTGCTTTTTAAAATACTTATGATTCCTAAACCATTTTTATAAACTTTATATTTCTATAAGTACTAATATTATAAAGAGGAAAGGTTTGTAATTATGGAGGTATGTATGTATGGTTTTCACGCATAAACTACAGAACCGATTACAATGAAATTTAGCACACATATAGAGGGTAACTTGGATTAATATATAGGATAGGTTTTATCCCGGAAATCCCACGGAAATGGGAACTATGCGGGTTTTCCTTTGAAAACGCGGGCGAAGCCGCAGGCGGAAATCTAGTATTATATAAAAGTATTTTCTATCAAAAACATAGGTCGAAACGTAATATTTTTCAATAAATTGATTACCAATCCAGATAGAAAACACTACAACTTGCCACAAATTTAATATTTCATACAAGCGCACCGCATAATTTTAATTAAAATTAAAAACGCGAGTTCATTTAATACTAATTAAGAGTGTATCCGGGAACGAAACAAATTCGCATATACCGAAGAGGTTATAAAAACTCGGCAAGCGGTCGGTGTCGAAATTATATTTAATTTTTAATTCCTGTAGCAACCACTTGTGCAGGAAAACTTGTATGGGCTCTGGAAAAGCTTTTTCTTTAACTGGTTTATTTCAAAACAGGATTTCCTCAACTTTTTCAGTTCATGGACACGGAATATAAAGTGTATATAAAATGGGCAAGACTTGTTATCCGAAGATTTATTGAAGGTAGAAACTTTTAATGGCAGACAGCGTAAAACAGACGCTCATTTATAAAATAGTTTCTTGATTAATACGTGTTTTGTCTCTTTCACTTTTTATTTGACCTAAGCAAGAACAAAGGAAACTTATCATTATTCTGATTAAAAAGTTTATGACTCAAAGAATACGAACATAAATAGTGTTCGAACCCATTTCTGAAAACAGAAGTGTTTTATTCAACACCGACTAAATGGCCTGCCCTATATCATGGCCTATATCATTAGGGAATAACGTAGTTTTATACTGTTCATGAAATATATATTTAATCGGTCTAGTAGGTTTGAGTATAATTGTTAGAAACATTAAATTATATCAACATACAAATTATCTTCACAATATTACCACATATTACGGCCCGGTTTCACCGCTTGCTGTCATCGTCCCTGATAACCTATTCGACACTTTTTTCCGTAAATTTTCATACATTGACTTTTTAACTGACAGATAAACTAAACAGAACATATCAAGAGGCTGTGAAACCGACCCTTAGATATTCAACATCTCTGAAACATATTTTGACCTAATCGAGTCGATTCGAGAATCCTTTGAGCAATATCACCTTTCATCACAAAAGCAGGTTTCAGGTGTCCATTGACCAGTGTACTATTTCGGCTACATATTGTACGAGATTGTTGGCCTTTGGAAATCGAGATAACAATATGTGTTTCAGACTTTCAGTGATTAGAGAAATAGGATCAAAATAAAACACCATATTGGTTTCTGATTGTCAGAATTGTATTATTATATTTAGCAAGGATTTTAAAAGTGGGGTTTGTTTAACCTGATAATTAATAATTGTTTAATTTGACCATTCAAAAGCACTTAGATATTACATAAAAGGAGATTTTTTCAAACATATTATGCATAATACGAAAACGGCATAACATAACTTCACTAATAACATTTTAAATTATATAGAAAATACACTTAAATTAAATAAAATACAAAATAATAACTAAATTCAAATTTGTATATAACCCCACCTTTGAGTCAAGTCGAATAAAGAGATTTCACTTTTAAAATTTCAACAAAATTTTCCTCAAAGAAACAAATATGAAACAACCCATTAAAAGTACCATTAAAATTAAACTTTATACACACTTTTCGGCAGCTATTTTGCCGGCGTGGCGTTGAGCAATATTTTTTTAAAATCCTAAATAAATAACGTTTTTTCACAAGTCGCTATCACAACTCGTGTACTGAAGATACAATTGTTTCTTAGTAAAGATTCAGCTGAATGAAAAAGGCTTTATTTAAATTTTACTTTGATTAAAATAATATATTTTCGCGTCGTTATTATGAACAAAAATACGGTGTTTTCATTGTATTATGATAACTGCGTAGCTAAGATGTTTTTTATATATTATCATATGTTTCGTCTTCTCCTTGACATAACAAGAGCGAGGAAGATATATTATATATAATTGCTCTAATTCGTAGCTCGAAATCGTTTCACGGTTTTGGTGATTCTATGGCTATAAGTATAGACATAAAAGTCTACCAACAGATAAATGGAGATTAGAAAGAAGAAGTGTGGTTTCTCTTTTTAGAGCATACGTATCACTGCATTTCTCCCACATTTTAACTCCACTACAAACAAGAGACTCATGTGTATACGCATAACGAATACAAACTAAGACGTATATATACACTTCGAGAGCTAGCTATTGGTCAAGCAATATATTATTTTCTTTCTGTTTGCTATAGTGTAATTTTTGTTGACATATCAATCTATATATTATGATCGTTTTCAAATATCAGCAGCGCCTGTCCCGCCCACAATGCCCTTCTAGCCTCTTTCTTCTGTTCTTTGCCCTCAACAAATTGCACTCTAGCATACTGTGTGGATAAAAATATATGAAAGCACCTGAAAGAACTAACTACAACTAACCTGGTACTTCCGAATGGACTCCACGTGTTCCTTGGTGACGTCATGCGTGGGAGGCCGCGGGGGTGCGTCCCGCGGCACCTCACGCGGCGGTACTGCGGGCGCTATGCCTTTGGTCGTGCCGTTTAGTTGCTACAGGAAATAATGTTAATGTATTGGATTGAAAATTTATTTATAAACTTTAAAGAATGGAAAAAATTAGATCACAAGGCGGGATTCGAACCCGCATTTTCCGCCATACCATTATCTTTTCTTAAAATATCAACTGGTACCTAATAATTTTTCAATCGACTATCAACAAAATCTAAGACAATTTTTTCATACGAATTATAATAAGTTTAACATGAAACAAATCATTTATAAATATACTAGTTATGCCATTCTAAAAACCCACTATCAAGCCAGAACAGTTAGAAATTTGGCAAAGTGATTATACGTTTTGCGAATATAGGTAAGCTTCGTAAGTTGCTAGGTTCGATTCCCGATTTCACATTGGCTTTATTTGATACTTGAACATAATTTACTAGGTTCTGAATATTACCAGTAATAAAGATCATCTTAAACAAATAAATAATATTAAAATTAAAAATAACAAAAACATAGATCCCATATTAATATCTTAAAAATATGCTATTAATTATAATAGCAATAGTCATGCATTCAAAACATTAAAACCCAGTCAATCAAACCTCCTTTACTTAAATCTAGCACAAAAATATTCCGATCATGCCATACTGCATACAAACACATTCTCAAACCCATTAAAAATCCCTGTATGTGAATTAAATAATACTAATAGAAGATTGTCGTACCATACATCTTCCCCTTCCTTATAAATAATTTTTTCACAGGTTGAAATAAAAATTTCAACCAATCACTTATTATACAACATAAACGTAAAAGTTTCTTGTTCCTTATTTAATGACACCACATTATAATAAAAAATCAGTAAGGCAAAGCCAAGTTAAATCCCTTTGTAAAAAAATAGTTTTAACTTATTTCGCGCAGCGCCATCTAGTATGTAAATTGTAAAGCAAAAATTAAAACTGAGGTCACTATGGATAGAAAATCTTCAATTCATTTATGAATGTATAGTTTACTTTTGGAACGAAGTTCCTTATCGCGCGTTGTGAAAGGAGGCTAGACGGAAAAAATTCTTACGAAAAGTTGTCACGACACTTTTTGCTAGAGTTGTAAGCCGTGCGGCGTGCGCGTGGTTTTCTGTCTGTCTCTCTCTAACTTAACACTTCGTTCCATCCGGATGTCCCTTGACATCGCTCAAGTTTTTTTTAATCAATTTTCCTCCTCATATGGGAATCATAGGTAGCATGTTGATTCTGTATATTAATGCACATTCGTAAAATAAGTTTTCGTAAAATATGCGAGTTTAAACCACCTGAGCGATTTAAGTGTAAATATATAGATGATCAAACAGTTTAACCACGTTGTATTACAATACTACTACTTATTTTATTCTATACCTACTATACCTTTGTTGGGCAAACGCAATTATTATTATTTTGCCGTTTACATAGGTCTATTCAGACATTAAATTTTCTCTCTTCCATACATACTTTAAAGTTAAAATCACTTATACAGAAAAAATAAACAATCCCTGTTATAATGTGGTGTCATTAAAAGAAAAACTGGACCCAAAAAGGGTTTATTCCCATTTTGAAGTTTCAGTTGATGCCCTGAAAACCAAAAGCATATGTACATACATATAGGATAGAAAGAGCGTTCGTGCAAAGTGTATTCAATGATGATGGTAAATAAAATGACTTAATATTAATATACAGGATGTTTTTTCTAAGAGTGCATATATTTCACAGTAGGTTTAGAGTTGGAACTATAATGTGTTGTTGAAATAAACTGCATGTTTTTAATATCAAATATTAAGACTGCGTATAAATGAAAATTGAATAAATAAATACAATAATACCACAAAAACGTTCAATTTTATTATTCATGCGTGTATGAAAAGGCTCATATTATATCATGCCCTTTTTAATAACATTCAAAATATAATTGATTTCACATAGTTTAAATTTTAATCAGCAAATCACATGAGAAAAAACACCCTGTATAATGAATTAAAAATAACCAAGTAATCGACCTCGTCTGGTGCAATCAATTGTTAATTATTTTTTCAGGAAAGCCTATATAAAACACTGTCCATGTTATAGTTAAAAATACCTTGGCCTTGTATGCATTTTTATAAAAGGTTTAAAATCGTTAAGTATTTAATATCTGTAAAAATCTAGCAAGTCTATAATACTTTTATAAAATTTTAGTATTAATTATTGTATCTTTATGAATACGTGTTATCCAAATATATTTTTAAAGTTTAGTCTCAAAATTAAAATCTTTAATTGTTTAAAATGTGAATCATCGACGAATATCTGAATTATTAAAACATATAGGTTAAGAATGATCAATAAATCGATTTCAAATTCATTAAAAAAGCCTTCATTTCTATACGTTCAAAAATATAATTTGTTTAACACTCAGTTAAATCAGTCGTTCAAATGTAATAATAAAAATAGTTAAATAAGTAACAGAATCGGAATTTAACACTGTTATAAATATTCTATGTTTTTATGATTGATGCAAAATTATACAGTGATATTTTATCTTGGTTGTGTTTGATGTAAATCCCATAAATTATGTTAGTTTTCTAATACAAATTATGCGCATGCATTTACGTAATTTTTAGTGGAATTTCTCTTCTTTATCACAAAGTTAATGAATTCAAAATCAAAAAGCGTATCTTTGTATTGCAATCATATTATTAAATGTTAGTAGATAAAAATGTGTTGTTTATTTTGATAATCAAAATAATGCCTTAGACAAGATAATTATATCAAGCAATGAAAAATAATGCTACAAATGATATTGTTGTCATTAAATAATATCGAAATATACATAAAAACAGTAATCCAAAAATACGCTTTAAATTTTACTCCCATAGAAACACCCTATATTTTTAAAGCTACTCACCCGAAATGACTCAAATATTAGTTCCAGAATTTCATTCTCTAAAGTCTAAATTTCCCAAACCTTATCTACCCAATGATCCAACACCAATGACAATGAAGTGCAGTGCGTTACCTGAAACACCACGCTCTTTCTATCCGTACTGGGGTATTTGGGGGTCGTTTTCACGATCTGCACAAAGTTATCCGGGACATCCACAGCCACTTCTCGCCCCAACAGCACTGGGGTGGTGTCGTACCCCGGGGGCAGTTTGTAAGACGCGTATAGAGCCTCTCTAATTAGGACAGTGTCTGTTCTCGTCGAGTACGTGACCCCCTCCCTGCAATCTAGCAACGAGTCGTCTCCGTTTGAAATCAGAAGCTGGATTTTATGGTCGCTCAAATTATGCGTTACGTTCGACGCAACTGAATGACTATCAGAGAGCATATCGCACTTCGTCGTCGTCGTCTCTGAGGAGTTCTTGCTTTTCTTGCTGCCGAAGCTTATTGAATCCGAGCTCTGCGGGAGGGAGAGGAGTTCGGAGTTGTTTTTGAAGCTGCCAGACCCGGAACTCGGGTTAGACGTGTTCATGCTTTGCAGGACGCTTTGTTTGCTCGCGTAGCTCGTGTTGGAGCCGCCTGAGGACAACAGCGGCTCTTCGTCGCGGGAGCGGGCGCGTACCTGCGGGGGGCGCGGCGGCGGGTAGCGGGGGGGCGTTTTGTTCCGCGCGATGAAACTGTCCGGTACGTCCACCGCCATCTCGCGGTGAGGTCCTGGAAGGTGATGTTGTTGGTTAGTTTCTTTATAGGTACAAATTAACAAAAGCAAAAAAAAAACATTGTCAATATACGCTAACTGTAATTAATTGATTTATTCAAATTATATTATTTGAATTTGGTAAATTTTAACTCTAATTTAACTAGGTATAAATTTCATTCAAGTAGCAACACCTTCTTTCATACATTAATATGTGAAAAATCGAAAGATAATTATTTTTTTTTTCGCTAACCATGTCTAGTTTCGTTGAATTATTGCTTTCGTCGTAATCATTAATGAACTAAAACATAAAAAGTAATTCTACCAATTACAATTTGGTTTCAGATACACTTTTGATAAACCTGACCTAAATTTGATAAAAATTCCCATTAAGCAAGTTTTTATAACGTTAAATAAAATACGAAAAAACCTCTACAAATAATAATCGTACAAAATCCAAGGTTCGCTAAATTAAATGACCTAAATAATTAAGAAATCCAAACAATACTGTTCCTATTTTTTGTTTAACACGAAGGCCATCTGAACCACGGCGTCTATTTATCAAATTATTTCACGGTACTTTACGTCAGCAAATAATTTACTGAAAACCGCTCCATTTCGGTACTTAAATAGATTTTCACTTTTACTTTACTTTTAAAAACATTACTGAAAATCATCTGCGATTAGATTATTGTTTTTGTAGTAGAATAAGTTAGTTTCATTCATTATTGATGTATGGATCTTATTATTTGTATACAGCACCAAAATGAAATACATACATAAATAAATATAACATATTATTATATCATTAAAAAAGTAATTTAACTCAAACAGAATTTTCAAACTCAAACTCACTTTTTAGAATATATAAAAATATGTAATATGTCCCGCGACAGTTCTGTCACTTAGAATATATAAAAATACTAGCTTTCCACCCGCGGCTTCACCCGCGCAGTCAAAGAAAAACCCGCATAGTTCCCGTTCCCGTGGGATTTCCGGGATAAAACCTATCCTATTTCCCGGGGTAAAAAGTAGCCTATGTCCTTTCTCGGGTATCAAAATATCTCTATACCAAATTTCATGCAAATTGGTTCAGTAGTTAAGGCGTGATTGAGTAACAGACAGACAGACAGAGTTACTTTCGCATTTATAATATTAGTATGGATGTAATATGTCCCGCGAAAGTTCTGCCAAAAACAAAAGGCGCGTACACACTATCAATCAACAGTACCAAAGTTCCACCGCTAGATGGCGGTGTTCTTAGCAAATAATTATTTTTAAACGAAAAACTATACCGCCTTCAAATGGTCAGAATTCGATAAAATTTAAATGGGATCAACCGAAAGGTAAGCTTACAAAGAATATAATAACAATTTATGTGGTAACAAACCCAAAAAAAAAATACAGTCGAAGCTCCTCTTTTGAGTCGGTTGAAAAGGAACTTTGTAACAACTGTTGTACATAAATAAATATTATCCACATACCGGTGTCTGAAGAGAGTGACAGCATGGTAAGCATATCTGGCCCGTCATCCGGCGGCGGTCGTTTCTCCTCGTCAGCGCCGACCACCACGATACTGGAGCCCGACCGGCGGCGCGGTCTGGAATTGAACACGTGGAAATTAGTATGTGTAGTAGTATAATGGTCCATGTACTTAGTAATGTAGTTAATAATGGCCAAACAATTAGTTAGGGTACAGGTAAAATACATAGTTTATAAGTAATGTGTGAATAGTGCTGGTACAATTAAAAAGGATTGTAAATAATGTAGGGTAGATTGAAAGTTCTTTTAATAGTTTTATAGGAACAGTAATCATAAAATAAATAATATGTATACTATTCCGTTGTTTTTAACCTTTATTATTTCAAAAATTGCGAACTTAATTAAAAATGCACTGTCCCAACTCCCATTATAAAGATCATGTCTGGTAGTTCTGACTTATTAACCTACTCCAGGACTAGGAAATAGTGTCATAAGGTTTGTAGAACATTCATGGGACGATAGTCACAAACAAAGCCACGGACAGTAGCTAGTACATCAATATACCGAGATAGGCTAAGGCTAGTAACAGACGCGGCAGTGCGTGTCGTCACGCAGTGTGCACACCGCTTTATATAACGGCTTTGAATTTTAAATTCCTCCTGTTATATTGTTATGGTTGTATAGGATTTATTTACTATGCTATTACATAATGTACATAATCATTAATTTATGACGTAGACATACGTAGTTACCTACATCATACATGGTGATTGGTGATTAAACTCATTATTTTCATAGACGTAATTTTTTCAACGTCACGATTTGCGATAACTATAGTATTGTTTGAAATTAGTTCCGTAGAAGGTAAAACGTTAACCATAATTTCGGATAACAATTACTTAATAATTTGAAAAAAATGTGTAATTGTACGCATTTATTAGTACATATTTTACAACTTTAATTAAATATCCCGATGTTTTAATGCTTTTTACGATGAAAAATATTCAACAAAGTACAATAATTTATAGCACTGAATTAATATTGAATCTCTTTGACCCATATTTTTTTTTCTAAACTAAATAATAAATAAATAAATAAATATTATAGGACATTATTACACAAAATCGTGTAGTCCCACAGTAAGCTCAATTAAGGCTTGTGTTGTGGGTACTAGGCGACGATAAATATAATATTTAATAAATACATATATAGATAACTAGCGGTCCGCCCCGGCTTCGCCCGTGGTACATATGAAAAATAGATGTTGGCCGATTCTCAGACTTACCCGATATGCACAGAAAATTTCATGAGAATCGGTCCACCCGTTTCGGAGGAGTATGCAGACTAACATTGTGACACGAGAATTTTATATATAAGATAACACCCAGACCCAAGAACAAATAATTGAGTTCATCACACAAATATTTGACCTGACCGGGGATCGAACCCGGGACCGTCGGCTCAGTAGGCAGTTACTTTACCACTGCGCCAACCGCGTCGTCACTTGAAGTAAACTATTATTAACTTCCTTTGATAACTATAACAACAGTAATAATTCCCCGCCACAGTCTCTAAATTCCTAGCCTAAATTAGACATCATAATTATTTTTACTATCCCAAAAAAGCTCATGTTCAGCGCACAAAGTATGTAGATCGCAGAGCATTGTCAAACGAAGCGAATGATTGCGGCCTAAGTACGGCGGGGCTCATGTTTATTGCCACCCGGAGCCAGCCGGAGCAGCGATGGAATGAATACAACGGGGTACAGACGTGAGCGAATCGCGATTTGGGTTTTATAATCTTTTGATACGTATTTCATATTGTATTCGTACTTTAAATACGAGAACATTTGGTAAGTAGTAGGAATGCTGTATCCTGAGACCATGCTTTTCGATTTTCATTAGAAGCGATGGCCTTCTTAAATTTGATTGAAAAAAAAACCGGCCAAGTGCGAGTCGGACTCGCGCACCGAGGGTTTCGTACAAACCTGCAATTTATTTTCTACAATTTATTCTGCAATTTATTTTCTAAGTATTTGATATGAATTTCAACTTGATAGCTCTACGCGTTCATGAGGAAAAAAGTAGGTAATAAGTTTATATTTATTAAAAAATAAATATATATTTTGTAATGTAACTAAAAATTTAAGGTTTTCGGAATTTTTCCTTTATGTGTGCTATAAAACGTTGCTTCATGCCAAATTTCAAGACTCTAGGTCGACTGGAAGTACCCTTTAGGTTTTGATTCCCTTGCGAGTACTTGCGAGTTTCAAAATATGCAGCTTAAATTGCTGTTTCTTTTGATTGCGTTGACATAGAAGTTTGATTTTGTTACAGCTTAAAGGTATTATAGACCTGAGTATTTGGTATGAATTTCAATTTAATACCTCTACGCGTTTATGAGGAAATGGGTAGTAAGTTTAAAATTATTAAAAAAAAATATATTATGTGATGTAACTAAAAATTTATGGTTTTCGTAATTTTTCCTTTATCTATGCTATAAGACGTTGCTTCGTACCAAATTTCAAGATTCTGAGTTCACGGGAAGCACCCTGTAGGTTTTGATTCCCTTGCAAGTGTCGAAAATTTGCGGCATAAACGGCTGTATCTTTTGATTTCGTTGGCTTAGAAGTTTGATTTTTTCACAGCTTCAAGGGACAGTAGACCTGAGTAATTGATATAAATTTCAGCTTCATACCTCTACGCGTTCCTGAGAAAAAGGGTCTTGACAGACGGACGGACGGACGGACGGACGGACGGACGGACAGACGGACAACAAAGTGATCCTATAAGGGTTCCGTTTTTTTCCTTTTGAGGTACGGAACCCTAAAAAAGAACTAGACTGTGCAAAGATTCATAATAATTAATAACATTTCAAAATGGAAATTATCTGTACTAGTTTTCTACTGGCACACGGATTTTCGGATTTTCAAGACTAAAATAACTAAACATAATAGAAAATCTTTAATGATTAACTTAATATTCAATAATGCTTTTCAATTAGCTTCAAAAAATTCCAACTCTTAGTTAAATCGTGTGAAATGTATAAAATCGCTATCGCCTATAACTTAGGTCGCTCATTTTCATACGAAGTATTCCAATTTCGGCGTCGCATGTACGTAAAATAAAATCTTGGCTAGCGTGACCATGCTTTAGGGACTATTTCGGTTTGCTTTTATCAAATAAAACGAACAGGAATAAATGCAAATGCAACCAATGCAATACTACCCATTGCAGATATTATATTTCCGACTTATGTTATAAACCTAAGTATTTTTTAATCTCAATAACGGGCTGCCGGCTGATCGACTCTGAAGTGAAAAAAGAGAGATATAAGAAATTAAAATAAAGATAATGAGTTATGTCAATACTTACTGTTTTCAATATTAGGTACCTACTTTTAAAACATGTAACGGGATAGTATTTAAACATGATACTTAATTTTGCATTGTCATTGAAAATGTCAAATGCGGAAGAACTGGTTATCATCAATATAATAATAAGGATTTTCATAATTTCATATTTATCGCAAACAAGACGTGTAACTATTTACTTTGATAAGTGTATATACACTCTGACAAACGTTACAAATTATAATATGATTATAATAGACCATAATTAATAACCAAACATTAAACCACAGACAGATGTATTTAATATTATGTACTTTTGTCGTTAATACACATATTTTATTTAACTTTTTGACGTGAAAACGTCTTATAATTCGATAGAGCCGGCTGCACGCACGAAAAAACATGACTCATGCGGCGTTACCTTGCTCTGAGGCGTTCCATGTAAGGCTTGAAGTGTCATGTTGAACTATCGTCAGTAAACCGACTTTACAGACAACCAATTTTTTCTATAAATAACTAGCAGTAACTCCGCTCTTGTTGGTCTTAATGTGATGATATAATATTGACTATGTCTTCCTCGATATATGGGCTATCTAACACCGAAAGAATTTTTCAAATCGGACCAGTAGTTCCTGAGATTAGCGCGTTCAAACAAATAAACGAACTCTTCAGCTTATTAATATTAAAAAAAAAATATTCCATAAATATAGATGACATCACAATATAACAATAAACCACAAACCAAGCTTGAATAGATGTGATCTATACATTTGCGAATATTGCAAGTTCTGACGTCATACAAGACGTCAATTGCGGTAACTTACAAAACTATAATATTTTTAGCCATAGTACAAAGCGCATGAAATATTTTCTAACTACAAAAAATCACAATGCACGAGGTTTTCCACGCAAAAATAATAATTAAAAATGCAAAACTTAAAATAATTTCCATTGTTCCGAATATGTATTTATACAACATTAATCAACTATTCATACTTTTTATTCGCATATTTTGTTCCATATTCATCAGTTACATAGGTATAATGAAACCAAGAGAAATAGCCACCCTACAGCTTAAAATAATTTGCGGATCAAGAGCTTTCCGTCCCAGATTCCTAGTCATTTGAACGGGCTACACTTGGAGACATCTTTAGTATACTTGGACTCGTTTGGCGTTTATCCACATGCTAATAATAATAAAAATTAGGAAATACAGCCTTTATATAATATTTAATTAATATTTAAAGTATTGACCCTTTATATGTTTAGGATTGGTCAAAAATCTTGAACGATAAAGTTGGATTAAAAGATGTTGAGTCTTTAAGCACATAAAAAATTTACATAATTGAATCAGTATACGAACATTATTGAATCAGGGCAACGAGGTACAGAGGTATGTTAATAGAAACAACGTAGTAATAATAATTAGTATTCTGTTAACACCTACATCACAAGAATGTACTAATACCTTCCCACTTATGTCCCAATTTATCGGTATCTAATAATAGAAACCTACGTTATAATGTACCTAAGGCAAACATAAAATAAAATATTGGTCGATTATGTAATGTAATATAATAATATATAATAATATAATAAAGAGGAAAGGTTTGTAATTATGTATGTATATATGGTTTTCACTCATAAACTACTGGACCGATTTCAAAAATTCTTTCACCATTAGAAAGCTGCATCTTCACTGAGCAACATAGGCTAGGGTTTATCACGGAAATCCCACGGGAACGGGAACTATGCGGGTTTTTCTTTGAAAACGCGGGCGAGGCCGCAGGCGGAAAGCTAGTGTAATATAATACGATAAACATACAAATGCAATTTCCTTGTACAGTAAAATAAATGTTTAAATAAATAAAATAAATCTTGCTCTCATACATAACCGAGCTCTAGTTATAATGCGATTTATAATGAAACTGTTACACCCAGTTTTTTGTATAGTTCCTAAAAACTTGTTGCTTATTTCTTCAGTGTTTATTCGGTAATTATATAGATAAAGCTATCATAATATCTTAAATTTCATCGGTGTTTACTGTTTATATACTTATTATGTAAATGAAACTATCTTATTACGCCTTAAATTAAAAATTATTAATCTTACAACGAGCACTCACGTAAAGTAAACTGTTTAGTTTGTGTTCGGTCAATATTTTCGTTTTCCATACCTAAATAGATTCATCCTTGATTCATCTAAAGTATCAACATAACCTTGAAGAAGGGTATCGGCTACATTTCGTCGCAAAAATAAAAGTTGAAGAGTGTGAAATAAAGGATAGAAACTTATATGGCAGTAAGGAATTGTGTAAAATAACAATAATATGCTGGCTATGAACATACTTATTTTATCTGGCTGAAACTAAAACATTTATTTTAACCACCAGGAATGAAAATCTACCGGGTACTTTCCGTGAACATAGATTCTTGAAATTTGGATAAGGCAACATCATATTGCTATATGAGATACAGATAAAGGAAAAATTGCTAATAAGCTACTACTGTAGTTATTATTCTGTGCTTAAAGTATAAATTAAAAGTTAAACATAATAAAAAAATAGGTTTGTTCCGTGCCCTCGACTCGCACTTGGCTTTATTTAATCGATGTTTAATTTATCGTGTTGTTTCTTCCTTGCTCATGTCAAACAACTTAAAATTAAAAGAGACATAATACGAGAGATATTAAATGGATATTAATCAATGTCAAGTTATTATTAAAAGTTGGGCCTAGTGGTGAAGATATGAGATGATGAGTCAGGTGTTTTCCTTTTATATTTTACCAACCGACTTCCAAAAGAGGAGGATATAAACTTCAACAATTTTTTTGCACATTTTTTACGCTATAATAACAATGTGTCATATTTTTTTGTTCGAAATTAAAAAAAATGTACACAGAACGTTCGTAATTAGTTATTTACCATTTCTTTCAATTCATACAAGCACGTATAGTTTTCGAGTCCTCTTGTTTTTGTTATAAAAAATATATTTATAACAGATGTAATGATCGCGTGTTTCCCGCCATTTCAAATGTCTCGTCTCAGATCAGCGATTGTAAACAAAACAGCTAGGATAGTAATATTAATGTAGCGTAACTATAGGGTGGGTTGAGTAAGGCTTGAACTGGCAGAGGTTTATTAATTTAATGTATGAATATTTATATCGAAATTTTACGTGCTTCGTTTGAGGTTTTGTGTTAAAATAATATTGTTTCATGCACATTATTTATCTATAGCCTGGTAGTCAATTTTCTTTTAATATTAGTAAGTAATTTAAACAAAAACTTCTGATCAGTGATATTATGATCTATTACTGGTCCAGATTCTAAAAATTTGTAACTGCACTCTAATTTTGGACTGTATGGTATTGTCTTCACAAATACTATAAAGAAGATTTCTGTGCATAATTTTAGTTTCTAGTTAGTTGTACCTTATACTTATATAATATTATGTTTATGCTACTTAAAATTTGCCAACCGGGAAATACTTTATTCCGGAAAATTTTACATGATTCAAAACTTAACCAACCGCTCTCTCCCATACCTCGGGCCACTCATCGGAAGTTCCCCTCACAAAAGCTACCTGTTCGTTCAGGTAGCAGGTAGGTACGTACCTGACCCATTTTATCTTTGTACGATATTTCCGACCGGTGTTCCGTGAGATGATACTCATTTTTTTATAGTTAATAATTATTAATTTTGGGAATATTTACTAGGGAAGGCGGAATCGGATTCTATAGTTTGGCTTTATCTCGGCATGTTAAAGTATAGATTTTGAAATGTATTGCTTGTAAGCATAAACAGAACACATTTGAACTCGCTATGTGGCAGGCAAATTGTACATTTTCGCCGTAAAAAGGTATCGTCAGTTTACAAATGTTGGGCATTTTGTCAATACAAAAGCAATCGGTAATACATATTTAGAAACATAAAACTAGATAAGTATAGTTCTATTAGCAGAAAAATTGGCTTTTTAAGACAATAAAGAATTAGATGACGAAGCTAATAACGTAAATATGACGCTATAAACTACCGTCAAAAATTAGTGACGCATTATTTTGATAAGATTGCATTGTTACGTTAAAAAAATGTGTGATTTTCTTATAAAGTTACATCATGTATTACGATAAAAAGTTATTTCCATTTGGTAGGAAATTAAATCGATAAACATGTGGAAAACTAAAACAATACAATGCAGAATTTTATCAATATTAATAATGTCTGGATAGAGGCATATGTTGTTTGATAGCTGATAAAAATGTTATTTCGAAACATAATTTAAATAATAAATTAATTTAACTACTGTCACATTTAATTGTCTTATTATTGGTATTCCTTTTTATTGGCGTATTGTTTTGTTAAAGTTAATTATAAATATTGTAATACAAATAGCTGTAAGGAATCTATGTATGTAAAAATAAATAATAAATAAATAAATAAATAAATAATAAATTATCGATAGAATGAAATAGCTTTAGGATTCAAATATTTTTACGATATTGTTTGACCCAAAATGTTCATAATATTATTATGCTGAAACAAAATATTTAGATAAATACGAAAATTCTCGAAATACGTGTGGTGTTTGAATGATTGTATATAATGAGTCATACTATCCCATTGCTAAATGACTAAACAGATTTGCATGTAGGTGAAAATCAATAGAATTGTACATATGTTTTGGAAAACGTTATGGAAAACCGTATTTTCAACAAATTCTTTGCAATATATCGAGCGAATTCCTTCTGAACCCAATAATCTCATATTCAAAGTTTTTACGTTACACCCTTCAATTTAGAAAGGCTTTCCGGTCAATAGATTCAAGCGTTATTAAAATATTCACACATATAAAATAATAAAGTTCTTAACACAGTTTTAATTAATTTAGCATAAAATATCTCGACTAAATAAATCGAGCTTACAAGAGAAAATTTTCTCAAGTCGACTTCTTTATATAAGAAATATTATTTTCAATAGACTGGACTTTGAATTCATAATTTCTTGAAGAACCATTAGTAGATTAAATGGGGTGCCCCGTATAGCGAAGAAAGTTGTTATTTCGCAAATATATCCCTTAGCGTTAATAATAATATATTATGCCAATAATTATGTTTTACTTGCTAGTTGCTCAATTGTGGAACATCAGTAGATTATTATTAAAGGGATAGAAATGGTTTGTCTAATTCTTTCATTTTAATAAAAAACACGAAATAATTTGCTCTAATGTTAGAGCACTTAGTGAAAACTAGAACCACATAACATATCAACAGTTAAATTTAGGTCACACCAGTACACCACTGCCCTGTTAAGTATATAAAAACTATATTATATGAATCTTATTTCTTTCTAACCAAATCAACAACAAAGTTAACCAACATTCTCAACAAAAAGTCTTTAACATCAAACCGTTCATGTCACACCAAACACGAAACACGCCCTAAACAAAACTTTCCAACATACATAACCCACCAACACTTACAATAACACCAAACTATGGTACATATCTATACTAATATTATAAAGCTGAAGAGTTTGTTTGTTTGAACGCGCTAATCTCGGGAACTACTGGTCCGATTTGAAAAATTCTTTCGGTGTTAGATAGCCCATTTATCGAGGAAGGCTATTGGCTATAATATCATCACGCTAAAACCAACAAGAGCGGAGCACTGCTGGTAAAACCGCGGAGCACAGCTAGTGAACTATAGGTACACATTAACTATATTATGTACACATCACACATGAGCTAGATACACATGAACTATAGGTACACATGATGACATGAGCTAGGTACATATGAACATAGGTACACATGAACTAGGTATAGGTATATACATGAACTATATGTAGGTACACATGAGCTAGGTACATTGACATAGTCCAGCAAGCAGTGACGAGGGTGTGAGATCGCTAAACAAACGATTGTCACCACAATGGCTATTGTGCATGACTTTACAAATATTTGACGATGCTCACTCTGGTTTGTGATACATTTCATCGTTATAACTGACTGGACATTCTAGAATTCCATACAATTATCTTTGTATGTAGGTTAGTTATGATAGGAAATCTATCTGCTATTGATCGATTGATTTCTATGGTATTACCACAAAACAATTTAAACACAGTCTAACTTTAAACCAGGGATCTGTCACTTTAATAGTTGTCTATGTGAAATACGACAAAACCAGATTAAAGAGAACCCGCGCTTAAAGATAAACCCTGTCTAAAGTTTTTTGTGGTAAGACAGCTAGTTTCTTAAACTACTTGTCTATTTTCCACAATTAGTTTTGGTTATTAATAATTCTAATTCTCTTTTCCAACCGACGTTCCCAAAAACGAAGTAGGTTCACTGTATTTTTTTTGTTACGGATAACTCTGTAGGTTTACAATCGACGAAATTATTTTAGTGTTTGATAGGAAATTATTGTCATAATTTATCCCATTTTAAAGTATGGCGTCTGGAACTTTCGTAAAAATAAGACGTTCTTTTTAAAAGTATATAGTTCTGATAATTTTAAAATCGTCCATAAACCACATCGATAAAAATTCTACGATACGATCATTAAATGCTCATTAAAAATGGATTTCCAATCTATACTCTAGCTTCTATTGTGATCTAGCTTCTCTAACTATATAAGGTATCCACTTGAGAACTGAGACGGTATTGTTGTCATTGTTACTGGTAGGAAGGCTTAGTGCTATATGAAAGATGCCAGCAGCTTTGATACAGCTATTATAGATGAGCATTATTGTGTATGGGAATTTAAGAACAGTATAGTATCAAGAATAGGTGAAAATAATGTGGATATTGTCGGCAGGATTGATGAGAATGAAATTATAAAGATAATTGACACTTAATTTACTATTGAGCACAGAATTTCCAAAGTCAAGAAACATAATAAACTACCTATCTGCTATTAAATATTGAAGATTATGATTATTCTCTAATTATACTACAATTACTATACAGCTTTAGTGAATAAGAATTAATTTCATGATGTTCAATATTCAATGCAATTTGCACGCAATCCATATTTTTCCGACATAATATAGAATTATAAAATACAGCTAAAAATACATCTTTTCTACCTTTACAATGTCTTTATAAACTCATTCAGTTTATAATAAATCGAATTGCACTATGCAGGTTTATTTCATTCAATATCTCTGTAATAAAACAGTTTATTGAATGATGTTTTATAAACAACAATGTTGAAATAAACAATCTAATTATTTGTATTTTACAATTATCCTACGCTCTACAGGAAATTCATAATACTCAATCTACAATGCAATTACGCCCTAATTTCATATTCTCTATGAGTTCCTAACTCCTGACATGTACAATCTGCGAACAGTGATAAGCAAAAGCAAATCATAATTCTACTATTGTATGCTTCTCTTTTGGAGTTTGAAGCTAATCATTCCAAGCTTATAAGCTAGCGAATAATCACACCCATATCACACCATAATAGTGTTCTAACTTCGAAGGATACTTCCGTAGCTAGAAGCTAATAATTCTACAATAGCTTTAAGGGAACTTATTTATTAAAAGTTACTTCATAATTTTGTCATAGTTCTACGAGCCTATCTATTGATAAAACAATCTAAGAAAATCCAACTTGATAAATTCTACTAGCTATCTATGGGTGTTTTGCTAATTAAAAGCAGAAGCATAAGAACTGCTTCTTTATTCAGAAGCATAATTGACGAGTCCTTCTACATTTGCAAACTACAAAAGTCAGTCAGTTATGGAGCATTTCTTAGTTTAGAATCAAGTAAATCTACCATAGTTTATCAAGCATTTCTTTCATTAGAATCAAATAAATATTCTATAATTTGTAAAGCATTTCTTTCTTTAGAATCAAGTAAATCTACCATCACTCGACGAGAATTTCTCTATTTAGAAGCAAGTAAATCTACCAAAGTTTGTCAAGCATTTATTTCTTTAGAATGAAGTAAACCTACCATAGTTTCTCTTTCTTAAGTAATAGCAGCATTTCTAGCATTTCTTTCAAGTATCAAGTAAATCTATCAAACTTAGTCGAGCATTTCTTTCTTTAGAATCAAGTAAATCTACCAAACTTTGTCGAGCATTTCTTTCTCTAGAATCAAAGATAATATCTATTATAGTTCCTTGAGAATATTCGTCAAGTACCTAGATGCTTGAAGCAGTTAGTACCAGTGTGGCTAGGTACATAGCGTATCGCTGATGATCGTTGACAAAGCACGTTGGTATGCGGTCTGTTGAAACGTGATAGGAGTGTAAATTACCAACGCCTGGGTAGTATCTGAGTTTTATTATAACTGATGTTATGGCATAGATTGGCTATATGAATCAAAAGTCTAACTTTTCCGCATTGAAAGAGGCTGCATAAATACCTAACGAAAAATGTAAGTAATTGGAAAAAAATTAAAACCAATTTTTCCATTGATAGCTCAGTAAGTATCTTGAAAGCTTCTAGTTAGAAAATACAGTAAAGTACAAATTTTTTAAAGAAATAAATTATAGTAAATATATGCACCGAAGGTCTTTAAACAACAGTAGATAGGTATATTCAAATATTATGATAAAAGTATTTTATCCGTAATATTCATATTAAACTTCAAAGGCATTGAATATTGAAAGAAATTAATATTCTTTTCCAGAATGTCCTAGAAACTTAATAACAGTGTTGAAGCCAACATAATCCAATGAAGGACTAGAGCAACAGGAAAAGGAGGAAGCTTTTCAAATACACCGGCATTCCTTCCTCAATAACGGTACTGAACATAAAGCAAATCTACACTACACGCCTTTTAACTTTAAACATGTGTCTTTCCAACTTTACCGTTTGGAAATTGCACAGGGAAATTGCATGTGAACGCCTAGTGTAAACGCCGCCTAATTTAAATTAAAAAAGTAACAATAGTCTATGCCAGTTTACAAACAAAAGTACTTAGACTGAATGGCAGACCCAAAACAAGTATTACAGGTTTGGCCGGAAACGAGCGATTTGATCGCGTTGACGTCACATCCGCGTGCGTTGGAGCGAGATGCAAGATGCGCTCTGTCATCAGCTGATTGCTTGTTTGAATAACGTATTTTTTCGGATAATTACATTATTAATTATTTATCGATAATCAATTCTATTTTTGAATTTTCTCTGTATGTAATTAAATAATGTTTAAAAAACATTCAACATACGTTAAATAATATGATTGTAAGTACCTATTTGCTATAGGAAAAATATTGTGTATTTGACTTGGTATTGGGTAAGCGACGCAATTTTATCATCATTTGAATAAATAGACAATTTATTGAGGCCTTAGAGTTAAAGTTATTTGGTTTCATTTTATATCCACCACACCAGACTTGATATTATATATTACAAATGGTAACATCGATCTGTCTGTTTGTAACGTTTTCGCAGTTTTACAAAAATTTTAATACGTATGTTTACTTTACATGTCATATCCCTATCATGAAGTCATCATCACCGCTCAGCTATAAACAATCTTCAAGTACACGCAAGAAAAGCCAAACGAAAAGCTAGTAAACTCATTTACATATACGATATTTCTAGTTCTCAATGTGTATGTACACTTTGGTTGTGAGTACGGCTTCTCAACTCCACCTCAAAATCAATAACAGGTGTAAGTAACAGCGTGATTGGCATAATTTAATTACCGAGTTAATTGGATATATACTGATAATTTAACCAAACAATAGTCGTCAGATGTTTACATGAATCATCGGTATAATTATACGCAGAACACCAACGTACCTTTGAATATGTCACAATTTATACTCTGAAAATTGAAAATATAACCACAGCTGAAACTTCAACAATAAAAACGTCCATTCAATTTAGCACGTAGCGATTTACACTGGACTGCACTTCTCTGGATATTCAGAGCACTATTTAAAAAAAAAACAATAGCACTTTCGGTTTCCCAAGCACTTAATTTCAGCCGTCACAGAATGCGATTCCAGGCTGACAATAATCCATTAAAAATAAAATAATTTAAATATCGAAGCGCGCGTAGTTTCCCGCGCGCGCGTACACAATGACAGGTACGACTGACTAATTGCCACAGATAACAAATTGATAAACAAACACGCGCCGATGGTTGGTGACGTGTGGCGCGAATGGGTGTGATTTATAAATACAAGAATTGAAGTGACGAGGAAAATCATCGTTGCATTATACCCTTCGATTTGTCATTAAAATTAAATTATCATTTTAACAGCGTTTTTTATAATTTACGACTTGAATAGTTTTACACGATGAAATAAAGTATTGAAAACTAGCTTTCCGCCCGCGGCTTCGCCCGCGTTTTCAAAGAAAAACCCGCATAGTTACCGTTCCATGACATTTCCGGGATAAAACCTATCCTATGTGTTAATCCAAGTTACCCTCTATATGTGTGCTTAATTTAATTGTAATCGGTTCAGTAGTATTTGCGTGAAAGAGTAACAAACACACACACACACATCCTCACAAACTTTCGCATTTATAATATTAGTAGGATTAGTAGGATATTCATACCTCGTTAATACGGGTGTTAATTGAAAAATTAAAGTACCTATGACATTCATGTTGAATTTTTCAATTTCCTTTTTATAATTCTTGAATGAAGCAAAGTAATATTATGTTCTTCCTAGAAATGCTATTTACTTAGCTCATGTGGATGCTAAAATGAACAATATTTCTGCACAAACTTTCACTACTTTTACCGGATGTATGCGATTAATACCTGAAGACCAATTCTTGTGATAATTTTTATAAACATGTTCTTTAAACTATGTTAAATCGATTAGCAAGTATATTAATTGGTTAATTTAAATTAAAACCTCATTAATTATAGTTTATTTATAAATATAAATTTATATCAAAAAGTTATCAAAAATGTATAAAAGAATATTTAAGCAATATTCACTAACCTATTACCACTATTACCTACCTATATTGCAATGACAAAATTCTTAAAATTTATCAATCACAATCATATGAAAAGCAAAATTTAAACAGATTAATAATTTAAATCAGACCATCAATACTTTTCTTTTTTGTAAAAATGAATAATTATTTATTTATTTATTTATATTTACTACAATAATACAATTCATTATAAATTAAATTAAACTGGCACAAACATAATCTCTTTAGAGATTTACCGCGCGCCAGCGCCGTCGACATAGAAAACAAAGATTCGATAATATTGACAAACAATAATACATATTAGTTATTACATACAATCATTCACAAATCTAACAAAAATGTCCCGCAACATCTTAGTACATCTTTTATTTAATTATCATAAGAAATACATAACAATTATCCATGTGCACTCTGAGATATTAGTAATTTCAAATATTTTAGATAGTTCTAGTTTATTTTGTTTCAATTTAAACCCTTAGAAGTAAGCGTACCAGATTGCATAATTGACCCTCAAGGGACAGAAATCTCTGCACACTAAAGTTAACAGCAACCCTCATAGTAATTACTGATGGACATTATATCCCAGAATCTGGGCAAATAGGTAGCTATTAACAATTTTTTCACCTAAATATATGAGCATTTTAGTTTAAAACGGGGCAAAACGAGCAGATAATTGCAATCAACGATGTACTACATACCTACTAAATATACATACAGGTTAAGCAACATAGAGTGCGGTCAGAAGATTGATGGGTGACCTGAACTGTGAATTTATATTTTATCTTTGTTACATTTACTTTACAATATCACTTTTTCACCATTAACAATATTTTAATGTTTTAAAAAACCTTACATCATGCAATAGTCTGGTAAATATTAGTACCTATACCCAATTCTTAGTTTAAATTAATTATTATTGACTTACCTAACAAGGAAAACAATTAAATAAACTCAAGACATCAATATTCAACGCACTAACTAGATTTTTACTTTAAAAAATTATTTGGAGTAAACGAATAGGTACTTTCAATTTTAGAGAGCAATTTTTTAGTCTGACTTTTAGTAATTAGGATCTTTAGCGTGACCTAGACTAATTGGTGCTGTCCGTCGTTAAGAGAATTACAAATAGGTACATAGCTTTTTGCATATTCTGATGTCAAGAAATGTCAACTTATTAATTATTTTAATATTGGTTGCCCTTTAAATATATAAGACTTCATATATCTACTGTAATATTCATAATTAATAACTAATCTTGCTTTGACATAGAGATAACATACCGAATAAAATACAATACCTATTAGAATTAAGAATATTTTAATCACTCTACTTTTCTACAAATATCAAAGCTATATCACCTTACTAGCGGTCCGCCCCGGCTTCGCCCGTACATATTTCGCAATAAAAGGTAGCCTATGTTCTTTCTCAGGGTCTAAAGATTGTCTGTGCCAAAATTCATCAAAATCGGTTGAGAGACAGACAGACAGAGTTAATTTCGCGTTTATAATATTAAGTAGGGATTCACTCACGACTACATAATCTCTCTCGAAACTAACATAATAATAATATATGGGATAATGGGATAGATTGGACTATTCGTTTCTACCTATTTTACTCAAAAACTACAAGCTCGATTTCAAAAATACCTTTACTATTAGAAAGCTACATCTTTACCAAGTAACATAGGGTATATTTTACCCGGCTCATACAGCTGTCAACCCGGGGCGAAACCGGGACCAGCAGTAAAGCGTTTTCTAAACATCACATAGAAAAGAGCAGCCACAGAAAATCTCAAAACTTTAACTAACCACAACGCGAACGGGACCTTTGCAAGGCTTCGCAACCCTGTTGTTGTTTTTAATTCAACATTTTCTCATTAAAACATGCTTTTATGTTGTTTTTTCACCACATTGGCATAAATGGACCAAGCGGCCAGGGATGTTCGTTATCGGAAAGTATTATTTTTTTCATGACCCCAAAACACATTGTTACTCAGGATTCATGTTTAATATTTATGTATGTTTTTGGATTTATTTATTCCACCAGAAGCTGTAAATGCTTGGAATGCTTTGAATGTTATAAACATCGTTATAATTTCCTAAGCCCTAAGGTGTAGAAATGCCGTAAATTAATTATTGTAGTCGACTCCTTTATAATTCGAATATTTTAATGGTTTTCAAAAATAAAACAGGTTTTTTGTAGTCCATGAGTATCCATGCAAGAATTCCCCACTCAAAAAAGGTCCTATTTGATTGTTTAAATACAACACTGTCAAATTAACAACCTCGACACCATAAGCTTATTAACAAAACTAGCTTCCGCCCACGACTTTGTACGTGCATCCCCGTTTTTCCCCGTTCCCGCAAGAATTTCGGGAAATCCTTTCTTAGCGGATGCCTACGTCCTAACATCTACCTGCATGCCAAATTTCAGCCCGATACGTCCAGTGGTTTGGGCTGTGCGTTGATAGATCACTATATCAGTCACCTTTGAGTTTTATATTATATATAGATATAGATAAATATTTTAAAATAATGTTCTAGACGTTCTCATATCTATTGTTGAAATCTGCGTTTACTATTGTTCAAATCTGTTAGCAATTAATAAAATCTCACCGTGAACACGACATAGCGTACTTTCACAATTTATTCACCGGCCATTGTTTCTAGCACATTCTATTATATAATTCGATAGTGATAACATTGACAATGGTTTTGTAGATAATTAAATGAAAGGAAAGGTTTTTGAAATAAAATA
>CAJQZM010041830.1:0-21229 GCA_907164665.1 Colias nastes | reverse complement strand
AAAAAATAAAATTTTCTATTTTATTCTTCAAATCAACACAAGTTTCAATATTACAATTATTTGTAATTTAAAATTAAGTTTTAAAAATTACCTTGCCTGAGATCCTCTTTTTTATGGGTTGTTGAATAGGAATAGCGGCAAAGTTTTGAAGTACTAGTAGGAAGACTATTATGATGTTGGTTGATCTGTATGAGTATGACAAATATTATTTTTATGAAACAACAATCCAAGATGGCGCCGTCGAAAATTTGACTTTTTTTCGTGATGGGTGTCATTTTCATGGTTTTTGGGCTAGCTATTAACGAATATGAGGTCAAAACTATAATCCAAGATGGCGCCGACGAAAATTTTACATCTTTTCGTCATGGATGTCATTTTCATGGTTTTTGGGGTAGCTATTAACCAATATGAGGTCAAAACTAAAATCCAAGATGGCGCCGACGAAAAATTTGACTTATTTTCGTGATGGGTGTCATTTTCATGGTTTTTGGGGTAGCTATTAACGAGTATGAGGTCAAAACTATAATCCAAGATGGCGCCGACGAAAATTTTACATCTTTTCGTCATGGGTGTCATTTTCATGGTTTTTGGGGTAGCTATTAGCGAATATGAGGTCAAAACTATAATCCAAGATGGCGCCGACGAAAATTTTACATATTTTCGTCATGGGTGTCATTTTCAAGGTTTCTGAGACAGCTATTAACAAATCCCCAATGTAACCGTCGATAATTTGGTATATTTTTCTTACAACCGTTTACATATTTTTCGAGCAGAATTCAAATTCTGTGGAACTGTACACAGATAAAACCTGCCTTTTGAAGTGAAACTTCTTTAGACGCATTGAGAGTAAAATTTCAAGATCGCGTCATGGTAATACTGTCACGTTATGGAGCTAAATATGCATTTCAATGTTCTTTAAAATTGTTTTTTTAAGACTGTCTACAAAACTGTAGTTGTAAACGTTTTTGTTATTTTATTTAAGTTTACTTTAAAGGAGTAAGAAAAATATACCAAATTATCGACGGTAACATTGGGGATTTGTAAAAAGCTGTCTCAAAAACCTCGAAAATGACACTCATGCCGTAAAGATGTAAAATTTTCGTCGACACCATCTTGGATTTTAGTTTTGACCTCATATTGGTAAATAGCTACCCCAAAAACCATGAAAAAGACACCCATCACGAAAAGATGTCAAAATTTCGTCAGCGCCATCTTGGATTTTGATTTTGACCTCATATTGGTTAATAGCTACCCCAAAAACCATGAAAATGACACCCGTGACGAAATGATGTCAAATTTTCGTCGGCGCCATTTTGGATTTTAGATTTGACCTCATATTGATTAATAGCTACTCCAACTCTTTGAAAATGACACCCATGACGAAAACATTTCAAATTTTCGTCGGCGCCATCTTGGATTTTAGTTTTGACCTCATATTGGTTAATCGCTACCCCAAAAACCACCCACATTTGCTACTTAGGAAAAGTTCAGATTTAAAGATATCATAGGTAATGTGACGATTATAATTTCATTCCGACCGTTTCTCGGAATAACATACATTTACTAAGAGGGTTTAATATATTGCCGGTAACATAATATTATGTATGATGTATGATAATAATTAATAATTCATAAAAAAGTATTTTATACATTTCTTAATAAGCTTCGATATTGTATACAATAATACAATTCATTAATTGATTATTATTCAAATTGTTGTAAAATAGTCACACTTTTTTAAGTTGGTTGAATACACTAACATACTTATCAGGATCGTACCTACTAATAAAAATAACAAAACGAATTTTTAAAGTTCCCAGTAATCTTCTAGAATCAATTTCAATAAAAATAAAAAAATAAAATAATATCAAGTATGAAGATGGTCTATAAAATGGAATGTGCTATGTTTACGTGAGCGTGATGTTCCCGCGCACCACGTTGCGACGTTATTTATAGATACCTAAATTTGAGTAACGCAGATATGTATGTGACAACTGACAGCGTCCTTAAACATGTTTGCGGTGCAAGACTTCAATTTACAAAATTCAATTATTATTTTGCCTTTTTTATTTGTTTTACTTTTAATAATTATTATTACCAATATTTTCAGAAGAAAATAAATTATTAATGTATCCAGAACGAGAGTTTCATTTTAAACTTTAAATGTATTTATAAAATAGACCAATAAACCAGAAGCGTTCTTTATGTTTAGATGATGTTGATGCTACAATAAGAAACATGATATTTTTATTTCTAAGAGCAAATATTTTTACGAGAAATTAACAATAAATTATCTTTTATATTGTTTCTATCGATTTGAATAATAAAATAAAATTTTAAAAAGGAATGTTTCCTTTCAGAAAAATTTGCTATCCCTAGTATTTCAAGTACTTTCCTTTCAGGGCACATCGAAAATTTCCACACTGTATATATACAAACAAATATATAAATATGCAAATATTGCTCGTTTAATGGTATAGGATAAGTAGTAAATTTATTTATCAACAATATTCCTACGATAGCAAATAAAATCGAACTACTGATTTATTTATACTGTGGCGTGCTCGCCCGCCTCCATAGGTCACCGGAGTTCATGTCGCGCCGGCTCCTGCGCAACGCGGGCGCGAGCCGCCTCAGTTCCTAAAATGCCTAAACTTTCAGGATAATGGGCTCTTAACGGGTGAACATAAAACTAAGGGGTTCGATTCCCGGTAGTGACAAAAAGTCTATCTGGCGGGACACGGAAGGTCTCAGTAAAACAGATGTATAGGTCCTACCCATAAGTTTCTGTGATCTGTGGTCCTACCTATACATCTGTTTTACTGATCTAGTAGGCCTACTTAAGGCCTTATCACTACATAGTATAAAACAAAGTCGCTTTCTCTGTCTCTATGTCCCTTTGTTTGCTTAAATCTTTAAAACTACGCAACGGATTTTGATGCGTTTTTTTTAATAGATAGAGTGATTCAAGAGGAAGGTTTTAGTATATAATTTATTAGGTTTTAAACAAAGCGGGCGAAGCCGCGGGCGGTAAGCTAGTACCCTATAAGGGGATGACGAGGCTTCAAATAAAATGAAAAAAATGTATTGAACTCTTTAGTAGGTAAATTCTTAAATGCACAATAATTACACAGAGGGCAAAGCTATCGCCAGAGACTGTTTCTAGTCAGTAAAGATAAGAATTTAATCACGTGGAAAGTGCAGTGATTCAGTGAATAAACCAAGAAAGTTTCAAGATAAATAGGTAGGTACTAAAACATATATGTACTTACGTAAAACAGAGAAGTATTATCAATACCTAATTGATACCTACTAATATTATAAAGCTGAAGAGTTTGTTTGTATGAACGCGCTAATCTCGGGAACTACTGGACCGATTTGAAAAATTCTTTCGGTGTTAGATAGCTCCTTTATCGAGGAAGGCTATAGGGTATATATCATCACGCCACGACCAACAGGAGTGTAGCCACGGGGGTGAAACCGCGCGGAGCAGCTAGTTTTATTATAAGTACTAGCGGTTCGCCCCGGCTTTGCCCGTGGTACCTACATGTTTACGTTTTTTTTCATAAAAACTATCCTATCTCTCAAGTTGGATCGAACTGCACATGGTGTGCGAATTTTATTATAATCGGTTAAGTGGTTTAGGAGTCCATTGAGGACAAACATTGTGACACGAGATTTATATTACTTATACTAGTGGTTCGCCCCGGCTTCGCCCGTGGTACCTACATGTTTACGTTTTTTTTTCTTAAAAACTATCCTATCTCTCAAGTTGGATCGAACTGCACATGGTGTGCGAATTTTGTTATAATCGGTTAAGTGGTTTAGGAGTCCATTGAGGACAAACATTGTGACACGAGATTTATATATATTAAGATATTATTAAGTATATTATTTTATTTTATGATATACCACGATCTCGCCTGATGGTAAGCTGAGATGTGGCCTAAGGATGGAGCGCTAAATTTTTATGCTTACATCAGCGATCAGAAACAAAAATAATTTTCTTATTTATAGGTACATTTATCTATGTATAGAAGTATAACTATTTCAATAATATATTTCTAACTATTATATAGTTCTGTAGTGATTCTCAGCAGCCGTCGTTTTTCGTCCTACGCAGTTGACCTATAGGTATATCTTTTTTCTTTAGCAATAAGTACATATTCTTGATAAAATACCATATAAATACCTACTTGCGTACCTACTTCACGCTTGGATAGTTATCAACCGACTTCAAAAAGGAGGTTCACAATTCGACTGTATTTCTTTTGTTTGTTATCTCAGAACTTTCGACTGCGTGGAACCGATTTTGATGATACTTTTTTAATTTGAAAGCTCTAATTTAGGTTATAAGGTATGTGTGAATTATTGTTCCAGAAATAAAAAACAAAATTCATATAAATAGCATTTATTGATTTCAGCTAACATTAAGGTGAATAAAAATTTATTACATTTTATTTACAAAAGCAATTACAAAATATCACATAGGTATCATGCGTTGTCCGAATCCGATGTGCCGATAGGGACAGTTATATAAAACTGCTTGAGTAAGAAAGAGACAGAACTATACTCGTATTGTACTTTGAGTCTTTATAATATTTTATTTCGCGTGCAAAATGTAAAACATTCAACATAAAATGTTAATTATAATATGATATAAAATGTAATCGATTCATCCATTTTCCCAATTAACTAATACCCATGTTTGTGTTATTATCCAAATGCGACAAAAGGGGTTGTAAATGAAGGAATGTTATTCGAGTAATAGCGTTTAACTCGATAGGTTTTGGACATATTTTTGTCATGCTATTTGCTTTAATTACTTTAATAATGTACTAAGCGTTACTGTGACGCACAATATGATTTTAAGGCCTATTTTATCCACGTAATACGCACGTCATGCGCAAGTTTTTGTCGATTGACGATTGTAGACAAATCTTGCGTAGAACCAGAACAATCAAAATTGTTGCACGATGACCGGCTGATGCGACGTTGCCGCTCCGCACGACAAACGCATGACGAGCGGGTGACACAACGTTGCCGCTCCGCACGACAAGCACATGACAAGCAGGTGACTGGAAAAATGCGACGCGACAAAGACGCTCCGCACGACGCGACGTAGGAATAACGCACCGTTGCCGCTCCGCACGATGAACCTATGAAACGACGTTGCCAATCCGCAGCATGAACGTATGACGGGACGTTGACGTGACTGATGAGCCAAATTGACAAAAAAAAACCCATGTTCAACTGATGAGCTAAAGTGATTAAAATATCTAAAAAAACCATTAAAAATAAGCAAATAATATAATAATAGAGTTTAATAATCCTACTACACTCTTGTATACTAACAGAAATAATGAAATAAAAAATCTCTACATAAAAGAAATTTCCCACTGATAACATGTTTGATAAAAAATCTTCATTTCGAATCAATGTTTTATTTACAATTTTATCTATATTGGTGCAAATGTAACATAGATTGAGAATGAATTGCGCATTTTTTAACTGTAAAAATTTATTTAGGGCAAGTACGATCCATCCATGCGTGTGAAAATTATTTAACTTTCTCTACGACAGGTATATACTATAAATATAAACAGGTATATAGATAATTTTAACTTCGTGTCAGTTCATTCCCTATCTATATATTCTAGTACACTGTACAATAATTATTATTATATGCGTTTCGTGCGTTTTAACATTTTTTCAATAAATAGTAATCACCTCGTAATTACACATACAATTAGTTTCTGTAAAATTTATTAGAACTTATTAAAAATTAATGACGAACCCTGGTAAATTAAAACAAATAAAAAAACCACCGAAATATGACAAAATTTCAAAAAAAAAATGTTTTCACAGTAAATTATGAAGTGCACAATATTTTCTAACACCACTAACATAGCCTCCACGTCGCAATCATGTTAAAATGCACGAAAACTCAAAAACAAAATGGCGGACCGCTATTAAATGGAACATGTGTAATCATAACACGACTGCTCTTGCTGTCTCCTCTCCTCGTTTGATATGCGAATATTTGACGAAGACCCAGTGGACTCCCACAGACCTGGTGTTTCTATGATCTATAAAAAATATGAATAAAAATACATAAAATAAAAATAAAAAATATTTTTCTTCATGATGAATAAGCCACGAATTGTTCAAGCATAAGTATATGAAAACCATTTCAAATATTTTCATGGTTTTGAATCAAAAACTTATATGCATTCTTTTATTAGAAAACAACATTTTCAAATAAAAAAAAACTATAAATAAAAAATTCAAATAAAAATTTTTTTCCCTCACTACAAACTGTAAAAACAATAAAGTACATATAAATTATTTAAGACAGTTAAATATTAAACCTTACCTTTTGAACCAATTCTTCAAATGCCAAATTGATGCCTTCCTGTGTCTTAGCGCTGCTTTCTATAAATAGCATTCTGTGTTTTTGTGCGAACGCCTGCCCAGCTTCTCTTGGTACTACGCGGGTCTAAATCATATAGATATAAAATATTTAACTGAAAATATTACTTTTAACTATAATATTGGAAAATTGTACTTCTTGTAAACTTAAATAACAACTGATAAAATGTACAGATAACAATTTTAACCTGCAAAGACATAAAACATTATTATACTGGTGAAAAAATTAAGTTATGGAGAGACATTCTATTCAAAAATTAATAACAAAAAAAACATATATTTTGATCTATTGCATAGCCTTCTATCGCGGGCCTTGAGCGCGGCGACCGAATGTAAAAATTCCGTAACGAAAAAACCTAACGCCCCCAATTCCAACCGGCACAGCGATGCTATGCAATAGCTTTACCGCGGCAGTCCTCGAGTACCACACTTTTTTTTTTCTTTTTTTTGAAGTGAAAACTTCTTTAGCGGCGTTGAGCACTTTTTCTGTAATGGGTATAAAATCTTAAACTCGCGTCAGGACACGTGACCTGATCGAAAAAGCGTAAGACGGATGGAGAGTAAACAGCTATCCCCTCTCTACTACGCGCGTTTTCACTTCTGCCGGCACTCCCGGAGTGCAACCCGTCTTTTTTTTTGTTATAACACTTTATTGATCATAATAATATTGTCTTCTTAAATGCATCTAATCATTAATTATGTTCATCAGTTATGACAAGTTACACAAAAATGTAAAAAAAAACCTAAATACCTTATCAATCTTATTTCCAACAACAAGACAAACAATATTCTTCTTTGTGGAATACACCTGTAACTCTTCTACCCATTCATTTAACTTCGCTAGGGTTTTTGGTTCTGACACATCATACACTAATATTGCACCGTGAGCATCTCTAAAACAAAATAATTGTATTTGAGAAACTACGTTAATACTACATTTTTTATAAGAAATGTTTGGTAAGTTACAAATGGAACCAAACGTACGTATATAATATTTAAGTAGTTAAAAGCAATATTTTCATGAAAGATGTACATTTTTTCCTATCTTTGATTCTAGTTGAGAAAGTTGAAATAAGTATAAACATTTTTTGGTGTGATGTAAGTTTAATAACATCAGAGAAATATTGTAGTTAACTTAACAAACCAATGTTTATATTTTGAGCCTAAAGAACCAATACAAATTTATCAGAATGAAAATATTCACACACACATTAAAGCGCTTTTCCACTTACTATTATTTGTTATTTTTTTAAATATTCTTTTACGTAATACACATAGGCATAATGTTAAGAAATTAATGGGAGAAGCCAAGCCATTCAGGAGCCTATGGATTCATATATAAACTGTACCCATTTATTATGTCAATAGAGTTTTATTTTATTGTTATTATTTCAATATTTTGCAACTTTTGTCATCATCTATAACTTTCCATTTAGCAACAAAGAAATACTACCACAGTTGACAGATATATACTACGTACATACAGTTAGGAAACTAAGCCCCCCCCATGAAATTATGACGTATAGCTATAGGGCTGTTACTTTTTGATATTTAACCGACTTGAAAAATAAAGGAGAAGGTTATCAATTCGGCCTGTATATTTCTGTTTGCTTTTTTTCACAGTTGATTTTGTGGTAATTTGGAGATTAAAACCCGTTAAAATACAAAAATGGTGTAGCCTAAATATGAATTTACAAGAAGAAACAATCCGAATTAATACAGCTTGTAAAAGTAAATACGTTTTTATCAGTGCTATATTTCGAAATCTAGTTTTGTTATGGACGCCGAAGGCTATTTAATGTACCTAAATTATTTATAATGCTTGATATTTGTATTATACATATAATCAATAATTATTTTAAACCAGAATTTACAATACTTGTATGTAGGTATACCTACTAAATTATTTTTAAAACGATAAATTAAATTAAATTAAAAAACACAAAATATGCAAAAATAAATTAAAATTATTATTATACGAGCATAGAACCTCTACCTTTTTGTTTTAGGAAGAAAAAGAAAATAGTTTGACAGGCTTAGTGCTTGACAAAGTGGAGACGCCACGTATCGATAAAAATACAATAATTATAATATCTATCTTTTTCTTCCCTAATATTTACGTAATTATGCACATAAATTTAAACAAGATTTTTTTAAGGTTTCCTTTTTTTTATATTTTCGTGCTCTTCTAGATTGCGTAAAAAATAGATGCGATCTTTAAACAGACTGGACTCCTAATAGGTACTATTTGTAGCTAGCTATTTGTAGCTATCATTTTGATAGAAAATATGTCAACATAATATAAAACTCATACTGCCATATCTATAGAAATTAAAAAATACTTAGTCTCTTTTTAACTTGTAGTCAGATATGGTATTTACAAATATATTTATTGAAAGGGCTACAAACTGAAACAATCGATATTTATTTAATGTGAATTGACATCACTTTAAACTTTTTTCCATACTATATTCAAAATCTGTGGATGTGTCACCCGCTACTATCGATCCCCCTCAATACCCTTGTAAACACGCTTGATGGGGGGGAGCCATTTCGAACATTTTGTATGAAGTTTCCTTACTATATGTATCTGTATATTGTGATACTACCTTACCTATAAAAGCTATTTGTAAGTGTCCTGTATCGTTCCTGACCAGCTGTATCCCAAATACCGAGTTTCACTTTAAGTCCGTTAACTTCCATAACCTTACATTTGTAATCAACTCCGATAGTCGCTGGAAACGATGCATTGTAGTCCCCTGTTGTGAACGCTAGGATGAAACTAAAATATAGAGTCTGTTAAAGAATTTATCTTTATAAGATTAGTAAAACTTGAGAATAACTCGTTGATTTGGACTTTGATCTTAAAGTTATGTCAAAGTTGAAGGAAAAATGAAAACAGTGCAAAACATAAATCACTATATAGTATAAACTAAGTCACTTCCCGCATCTGACCTTGTATGCTTAGATCTTTAAAACTACACAGCGATACTCGAGGAAGGCTTTAGTATATTATAATTTATTAGGTTTTAGACAAAGCAGATGAAGCCGCGGGTGGAAAGCTAGTGCATAATATTTGTAGTTGAATAAAAGTTATATATTTTGAGTTTAATTAAACATTAATTGTGCATTAGGTACTAAGTTCGCTGATTACAAAATTGATTAGCTTCAATACATATATTTACTTGAATATCCAAGAAATAAATAGACAAAGTTCTTGACCTTATTCATCAGGTCAAGAATTGAATTTTAGAATGATTACATTACTATATACTCAGGTTAAGAACATCAATAAACATCTTTGTGTTTTAGAATTATATGCAAGTTACATTTGTATTGGTATAAAGGTTAGTATGGGTATGATACAAGTTTTCAAGCCTTGGTTTGCTTACCGACTTATATAGTATGTTGTATATGTGGACAAATTCAAATTGCTTGTAATTTCTAGAGTGCATGCATTAAGAAAATAATTAATAGATAGTTATACATTAACTATGGTTTACTAATTCACTGTTGTAGTGAATAATACATACGAAGTAAAGAAGTTCTAAAAATACGTAATAAAGATCCTATGATAGAAACATAACGCAACAATATTGCCTTGAAATGAAACTACCCTTGAAGCAATGACTCAACTTTGCTTGACATTAGTTTATAAGTTTGTAAGCCTATAAACTATTACTCACCTGGATTTTCCAACGCCACTTTCACCAATTACCAGGATCTTTAACGTGGTAACGCAATCCATTTTCTATTAAGAGAAAAATATAAATACTTAACACTATACTTAGAACAAGGGAGTGTACTTCAATATACGATTAATTCAACCCAAACCACTATAATATTTTAAAAATAAGTAATTGTTTCGTCACTTATTGACAATGTTTCAATTGATTAGTGAAATTATTTATGATTTCAAGTGATTTATCAACTTATTTCAATATAAAAAACGAAAACAACGATACGTCATTTTTGATTTTGCGTCTTGAAATAGACATGACAGAAGTCAGAACGTCATGAAATGTCATGTGAATGATGTTCTTTTTACGTTTCGTTACTGCCAATGACTAAGGAATCCTAGTTACTGCGACTCTTAAGAAGTTAAACTTTAAAATAAAACGAAAATATTACTTTTGATAGGTATTTATTTCTTTGTTTATTAATAAACATCATATTTGAACTTAACATTAGTAAATCAAATGTTTGAATATTAGATTTGGTTTAAGCATTTAAAATGTTTAGATAATTTTTTTACTATTCTGTGAAATAAATACTTCATTTTACATTTAATTTTTATACAAGCACTGGACTGGAGTTGAAATACCTGGCTATTATTAAAAAAAAATCAACTACATATTTAAGTAGGTATTTACACAGGTACTATGAAATCGCTATTTATGGCTCTAGTTTTTTTATGATTTGAATTTTGATTAACTATACATTTCAGTTTTTGAATATTTTCAAAGATTTTCAACGAAGGCGCACAAGATATTTTTAAATTTTATCTATTGACCGATTGACCGTAGCTCTCATATAAAGTAGTCGTGTACATATACGATGACCATGCAACTTATAATTGGCTAGGAAGGAAAGGTAAAAGCTGAAATTTAAAATTAAAATCGATCTTATTCATTTGTCAGAATATTGTTTTAATTTTTATCCTATTGTGACCGTATGTCCCGTATTTTAATTATCATATTTCTAAACAGTATCAGTACTAGCAGACCCAGTGAACTTCATATTATCGCCTAACAGTCAATTCTCTTTTTTTAAACCTTGCCCCCCGTAAGTACCATCCTCTTAGGTACTTCAAGAAATATTACAAAAAAATAATCTGTTCAGCTGTTCTCGAGATTTGCGCTTAACAACAAATTTAGCGTTTCATTTTTAACTATGGAAGATTTACAGTATTATGTAAGTACCTATTATTATACCCTACAATCTTCATCATTCTGAACCACGAGATTTATTTATGACTTATAACTTTTTGTCTAAAACTTAACAAATTATAATTAATTATTATAGGGTAAATTAAAATGGCGATCCGAATGAAAATCGGTGAAGTAGTTTTCGGGTTTCTCGCCGCTCTCGCGAACACACATATTATACAGACGCGGTGAAAGCGAGGCTTTTATAATATTAGGATACGTTAGTGAAGTTCTCCATTTACATAATATTATTATATCTACTTATATAATGAAATCATCTAGGCTCAAGGCATCAAGGCTCTACATTCTGCAATAGACTTAAAAAGCGAAAAAATAAAATATGTTGAATCGCAATGAAAAAACCTTTTTTTGTTATAAAAGTTAAAATTTAGCGAACAACCACGGGGCATTCACTAAGACGAGATAAATTTCTAGGTAATTTGTATTTACTAAAAATTGGTATTATAATTTAGAAAATTCATAACTTTGATTATTGTGAAAAAAAATCTCAAACTTACCTCTTAATCCAAAACTTGCTAGACATAATAAAAGTTATGAAAGTTGCCTGTGATAAAATTTATTTTTGTAGATCACATTTTCGGGAACTCAGAATAAAGTTTGTATTGCTTATGAATAAAATAACATTGAGTAGGAACCTCGACCGCAATAATACTCGAAGCTCATTTAAAAATAATATCCTTTTTGTGTTCTTTGAGAAGGTAACACCACGTAAATATAAAGGTATCAATGGCTGGGGTTTAAATTTAAATTGCTGCATTAATATTGCATTGTGTACGCGTTTATATTCTTCATTTACCTTTCTGTGAAAATATTTTCAATAGATTTTTAAATTTTCAACAAGCAATATGCTTATTTTTTTGTTACAAACCTTTCTCGTTAATTTCCAGGTTATTTTATACATCATAGAACTAAAGAATATACTTGGCAATGGGTAAAATGTCTTAGCCACATAATAATACTTATAATCAAAACATCTATACATAATTTGTTACTACATTTTTGCAATAAATATCATTTGAATTTCTTTTACTAAAGAAAACAACAGACACCAAACAAACCGACCTTATTTCTTTACAATCGATATTCATTGCTGACACAATATTATCAGACCGTGACGCGGACCGACGCATAATGCATGAGATTTTGCACAGTAATGTAAGGTACAATTCGTTTTTACAAGTATCATTTTTTAGAATTGAGCATTTATTAATGTGACGCTTTTTCATTTACATATTTTGGTAATTATCTACTTAAGACTTAGTATCCTACTATTTCTTCGCTTTTCTTTGTATATTAGTATTACCGATTCTGATGTTATCTGATACCTACCTTACTAAATAATGATACTGATTTACATTAAGAGTAATTTTCAATAACAATAATTTTGTTAGTATTTGAATAAATATCACAAAATAAATTGCGTTGCTTTGGTATATTTATTTAGTGAACAATAAAACCTAAAAACTAAAGGTATTGGACTGGAATGTAGTTTAATAATAATTTTATCAAATTCTCTCATAGAGTAAAAACCATGTAAAAACAATATGCCGATTTACTATCATGACATACATACAGTGCAAAATAATGAAAATATTGGTAAAAGGTATTTTATTAGTCAGTCAAAAATAGCGGTAGGAATATCCAAAAAATATTGTTGATATAAAATTACCTGATTCTATATAAGTAGGCACTACTACATTTCTACAAATTACGATCAAACTATCTTCTTATTCTTTTAAAGTAGATGTCCTCAGGCAATCATCTTTAGATCAATACCCTATCAACTAGAAATCAATACTAACAAACTACATAGAATATATCTCGATACTAGTGTCTTGTTATTTAGATTTCTATGCTCGATACAATAGAGATTATAAGATTATGTCAAAGACATATACTGACCCTACCTTCACGCCAATATTCTGTCAAAGGTATGTAATTGCCTATATCTTGCTTGAGCTGCCTTAGCGTAATATATTTTAGTTAGTTCATTTGGACGTATCAACAATGTTATGAAGTGGTTCATATTTTTATTAGAATTCATAGCGCTTTGCCAAGTAATTGTTATGAAAATTGCATGTGGATTATTATGATTTTACTAAGAGAAGCTTTTGGCTTTTAAGAGGTATGTTTAAAATTTTTGACGTGACAACGTCTTATAATTCGATAGCCGGCTGCACGCACGAAAAAACATGACTCATGCGGCGTTACCTCGCTCTGAGGCGTTCCATGTAAGGCTTGAAGTGCAAGCGAGAGCGCGGAACGAGCGACAAAGAAGCACAATCGGCCATTGTCACGTTCAACTATCGTCAGTAAACCGACTTTACAGACAACCAATTTTTTTTGGAGCAAGATATGCACTTCTATAATAATAATTTTCACTACAATAAACAAATCGATATCAATATTCTTACGTAAAAGAATATCGTATTACTTAGATCTTAGACCATTGAAGTATAATTTAAACTCTGGTGAACGGATTCTAATTATTTTTAGTTAGTTGAATTCAATGAAAAAAATGTATTTTTTATTGTAGGTATTAATTATAATAACTGACTGAATTATTAACTCCAACTTCCTGACATAATATAATTTGCTAAAGATATTTAGAAGATTTCATTACTGGGTATCAATCAAAGTTGCGGATCTAAAACATATTATAAAACACAATTTATCCGACGCTCTATACTCACCTAAAGCATTTGAAAACCTTGAAAGAAAACCTAAATCAATTTCATTACAAGCGCTGGTAAGTCTGAAAGCTATGTAGCTTCTAAATTCATTCGCAATATCGATGTAAACGCTGGCGGTCAATTGCAATGTGTGTTGCGACTGCTCCGGCTTAAATTTGACTACAGTACAAGGTATGGACTTGTGCGTTTTGATCTTTAAAGGATGAATGAAGTTAGGGTGGATATTTTGGTGTTTGTGTGTGTGAATATTATTGTCACATTATAATTTCAATCGAATCTGTTTTTAATTAATCAACATTCAATCTTTTATGTTATTTTAAATAAGATGCAAGGTATGTGATCTAATTGGTCTTCGATTATAAAAATTTAGTTTTTACAATATAAATCTTGAATGCTTTATTGCTTGAATTTTTCGGCTGAGACATTAACCTGTACTATTAACTATTCTGTGCAACTATTAAGTATTCTGTGGCTTAGATATTTCATATTACTCTATAGCTACTAGATATTTTGTGTGATATTTTGTATATAAATCAAGGATGAGGTTTGTATAATAGGGTTATTTAGTCGTCAGTACGACAGTACAAAGCGTGATTTTTTACATACGTTCATATTTTTTAGTCATCGTTACAACGGATAATTTGCCGCATTTCCTAGTGCATTTAAGTTTCGCTAACCATAATGTGGCTTTAATTCCGCTGTCTCCTGCAAATTGGGCTGAAAACCGAAAACAGGACGGCGTTTGCATCGTAAAGCGAGTGCTTTATGGCCACTCGTAGTTTGGGCCATCGCCTTTGAGACCGAAGTGACGACTTCATTGTCGTGTACAAGCAATCTCGGAAATGTACTCGCTTGCTAGAGGTTCCTCTAATTAATTTTTCGTTTCATTAAGCACTTGGTTTTGTTAAACTTTCATTATGGTATTATAAGTAATTCTATGTAGTCTTGGGTATGTATTCCTGGGCATGTTACTGTAATTCTGTAACTACACGCTAGTAAGGAGCAAGAATTTTTAATAAATAAGGTGTAAGAGATGACGTAGTTTATAGCGGAGTAGAATTTAAAATCCTGGACATGTTAATGTAACTTTTTTGTTAAAGGATTAGGTGTTATTGTATGTCTATAATAATTATATTCCTATCCTATTGTTTAAGTAAGTATAACATTAATGTAACGTATTTACGTTTTTTGTAGAGGTATTGAGTATTGTTTTAATTATAACAATAACAAAAAAATAACATTTATTTTTCATAATTAAACAACTATTTCCATCCCTAATTCATCCATGTACAATTAAAGATACCTAATGTTTCTGAGCAGCAACCTTTTTGCTTATATTTTATTCAATATTCCATACGATAGTTTGTAGGTACATGATACAGACGACAATAATATCATTATTTTTGTAACACTCGCAACGGGAAATAAGAGGTCGAACAGGGTAAATATGGGTTGATATTACTTTTTGGTGGCTATTCAATAATTACTTACGTATCACATAAATGTACTAGGTTGATCCAAAAGTAATGATAATTGGGTATTTCCTGTGTACATAAAAATATAAAATAACTGTTTTTTGCTTGCTCATGTACTCACTAAGTTATCACAAAAAAATCATATCAATAGGCCACGTTTCCAAGTATTTATGGGCAAAATAATTCTTAAAGCCATATAAAATAATAATAAGGTAGTGTGAGTTGTGACGTTCTCTTAAAGGTTTGTAACATTATTATTTATTGAATGACATTAGCATGCAAAACATGTAAAAGTCTCTAGAATTAGAGGGTTAAATTTACACCCAATTCGTATAAATAAATACTGCCTGATCTCATTACACACCTTTCTTTTACTCTATTCATCATAAGGCTGAGTTTCACATACCGTTAACGTAACGTTAGTTCTTCAATCAACGTTGAAAAAGCCTCAATTGCTCAATTCCTATTGAATACAGTTCCTAGTCAGCGTACCTTTAATGGCTTTGCCACATAGAACGCGTTACTAGCGCGCGTCAAAGCGATAACCTGACGCCGCGCTATGACGCGTTGTGTTGTACTACGCGGTAACATAATGTCAAAGTCAAACAGAGCGACGGACGACGCTCTGACGCATGCTATACACATTCTATCTGACAAAGCCAATAATAGTGCATAGTATAAATACATCGCGGCGTTATAGCGTCAGGCGTTGTGACGCGCTTTGATGGCGCTCTATTTGACAAAACCATTATGCCAGTTATTATAGTAGCACACGTAGAGTTTACGTGAACAATTTTATTGAGTTAGCTGAGAGGACTCCGTTCGGTAATTTGTGTCGCTTTGCTATCGTTTTGCCTTGTGAATGTGAAGTAGTATTGTTTTTGTGTATGAGGATTTGAGTTGTGGCTATGATATAAGTCATAAACCAAGAAGCTTATATCTAATACACTGGAGATTGCACTATGACCATTAACTTGTAACAAGAAAATATGACCTAGAATGACGTCAGTCATGTTTTTTGTCTCTTTCTGTGGAGTGACCACGCTGGTTTGTAAATTCAGGATTTTTCAAAATAGAAAAAACTAAAAATCATGGTCTATAAATAATAACGACATATATTTTTAACAGTATTTATATTATAATATTACTGGTCATACTTTATAGGTACATACAATTTTAATTGGTATAGAATGATAGTTTTAAATAACTTTTGACTACAAAGCTTGGATATGAACCGATATATAGCATTAACATCCTTTGTAAATAGAGGAAAGTTGTGTTTTGCATCAGATGCTGTTTACCAAATTGTAAGCTACTCAGATCTTCTTTTTAAACGCGTTGCTTCGACGGGTCAATTTCAAGCCAAAATCATCAAAGAAAAACTGTTTATAGCAGCCTTGCACAAATTTCAGCTAACTTTACAAAGTTTATTTTTCAAAAGGTATTTTTTTCTGGGTCGTAATCCTCAGTAACCTTGATGGGCACATATATTTCTTTTTATTTTACTTTTTGGAAAGCTGAAATACGTAAAACAAAAAAAATATGAGGTAAGTTAAAAAAGTATAAATTTCAATGTAAAAACGAACAATCTTATAACTACATGTGAGTGCAATACCGATGTCGTGTGTTGTTTCATTACTAGTAACAATCTTTAAAATGGTGTTGTAAATTTTCATCATAATATTGTTATTACAAAATATTCTCTTCGCTATCCATAAAAACTCGTCATCATTCGTCACCTTACTTGTTAAATTTGTTTATTGAAAACTTGTTGAAAAATGATAAAGTATTAGGGAAATAACAAATTTAACATGACTGCTTACTAAAATGATGCTAAATTAGACAATTTTTGCCATTGAAATGATTCTAAACAGGTAAATGCAGGAGTATTGAGGAATATTGTAAATAACGTAAATATACACTTGCCTGTGAAATTCTATGCCAGAATTTGGTGTCCAAACACTTCTGCAATTTTGCACAATACAATGCATTCTTTATATTCGGAAAATATTCATTAAATAAGCAACAATATTAACTTAAATATTCGAAGCGACGCAATTTTTTTGACACACATGCCATATTGACAAAGTGAGAGTTGCTACAATTTTATTATGGTGACTACCCATAATCAGGGAGTATCGCTTTTTAATAATTGGTTCAGATACTTATTTTATTTAGCATAAATAATAATTGTCTCATCCAACAATACTTCTGAATGACGTTGTTGGCAATTTATCAACAAACTCATATACAAAAACTAACCTTTTGCACAGAATATTACAGCATACATAGTAGCCTTGGAAAAACTTCGTATTAACAGTGGCAATACCAAGTTAGGTGTGAAAGTGATAAAAAACATGAACTGGGCAATATTTTCTTGTTACACGTCAATGTTCATACCGAAATCTCCAGTGTATTAGATATAAGCTTCTTGTCATAAACAGTCATATAAGTCATTTACTATAGTCCTTTTCACCTAGGATGATTCCTGTGACACTTCATTGTGTTCCGAATTACGTATTATATGTTTAAAAAGCAAAAATAATTTTAATGCATAATATTTTTATTTTAAGGCGGCATTATTACCAAAAATATAAAAATTAAACATCTTAAGCTACTAAAACAAAAACAGTATTGTTTAGTTTAATATAACCAAAAATAAAATAAAATAACACAAAAAAATAATACCTACGCAATTCATGTACATGAAATCGAACGTTGAAAAATTATAGAGTTGGAAAATCATATAATCGGCGCCCATCTTGTGATCGTTTGTCAATCGCGTCAATCGTCTGTACGAGTCCGTCAGCTTTGTATACAAGTTGCCTTTTTATATTGATACTTTTCGTGGTATTCTGTTATTATTACTAAATGTTATTGTTCACTTTTTGACGCTGTTGTTTGCTAAGATTCCTTAGTTAATTGTTGGCGAAATGCCGAAATAACTGATTTTGGTCCTTTATTCAAATCGATTTCATTTCTATATAAAATATTATCGATTATCGGAAACAATTGATACGATTTCAGTAAAGGCAATCTCTACACGTGTCAACAATCGATATGTCACAGGAATCATCTTAGGTGAAAAGGACTATAACATTGATGGATCTATATAATCTAATTGTTTAAATAAATATAAATTCTTCTCAAACTACAATAACAGACAATAACAGTTTCTTAGAATTTCAATGAAAAGTTCAAAACCATTACCTAATATACCATACATAATATACCATTTTGAATAAAATTATAATATATCGACAGGTTTTTAAAGGTTTTAGTAACGTCATGAAAATTGATACTCTGTTTATAATGTGCTACGCACGTAGACGTAGGTATAATTGAAGCGTCTACGACGCTACGCTCCGTAGATCGTGAGCTACGTTGTAGAAAAATTAATCACATTATGCAAACTGAGAATTTAATTTGTGGAAATACATTACATTATTATGAAATAATCCTATCCTACTTTTTGTGGATGGATGTATGTTACTCTTTCACGCAAATGCCTACTACTGAACCGATTACAATGAAATTTAGCATACATATAAAGGACAACTTAGATTAACACATAGGATTTTATCCCGGAAATCCCACGGAAACGGGAACTATGCGGGTTTTTATTTGAAAACGCGGGCGAAACCGCGGGCGGAAAGCTAGTTATTTATAACCTAATTTTTCTGTGTAATCTACAAAACCTTTGCAACAAAGTCAATGGATACAAGGTATCAAAAATCGATTGAAGTTAAATTCCGTCGAGTTCAGTCGTAAAATAAAGAACTTCTTGTGCTTAAAATTACATAAAAATTCTCTTTTACGATACAATAGCAATAAAATTTATTGCTGTTATTCACGAACTCAGTTTATTGCCCTTCAAGTTATGATCTGCTAGATATAGATGTCACATTGTATGGAGATTGGATTTAAATATGTCACATGGAATACTCATTCAGATTAAATTAAAAAAAAAAATTTTTTATTTATCCTTCACAACTTACATTACTATTATTACAATTGCTTTGAATTTAGATAACTGTAATTTTAAAAATTACAGAAAATAAAACTTTATGCTGTATATACTGTACATATATAACTTCGCAACATACGGTAACAAATAATAATAACATCATCTAAAGTTAGTGTCACTTAGTGGAAAAATTGCCATTGTGTAATAAATTTCGTTTTACATTTTTACTAGCTACCCATGCCCCGCGGCTTTATCCTCGTCTGCTCCTATTTGCGTAGCAATAATTTCTAAGATTAGCTAATTAATAAAACAAACTGTTCAGATAGGCATATAACATTATGAATGAGCTACTTTTGATATCCAATTTCAAAAGCAATCTAATATTACTATTATAACGGTACAATCTTCAGATAGTCTAGACTCGAGACATTCTATTAGTTTTAGAGTGTAGTGGCGATACATATCTCTGTTCGAGATTTCAATAATAATCTATACTTAATATTATAAAGCTGAACAGTTTTTTTGTTTGAAAGTACTAATCTCAGGAACGTAGTGTCCGATTTGAAAAAGTATTTCACTGTTAGATAGTTCATTCATCGAGGAAGGTTATGTGCTATATAAATATCATCACGCTAAGACCAATAGGAGCTGAGCAATGCGGGTAAAACTGCGGGGCACAGCTAGTTGAGTTGGTTTAGTAATTATATTATATTACACGTAGTATATTATTATTAGTCTGTGATATTACGAAAACTGTTAATTGTTTAAATCTCTTCAATACAAAGCATATATTTATTCAATTATTCCATTGATATTTTAATTCGTTCTTACCTCATACAGGTACCATGAAAGCTCTCTAATGAGCAGGAGTCAATAATCTGTCAAACAAAAGGTCAGATACAATTAATTTGTAACGATAAAGTTAAACGAATTCACGACTTTACACAAACGAGATAAGGTTAACTTTTGAATGTAGTTTCTGGATGCAACAGAGTTGTTATGTGGGACACACCTACTTAACTTCTTAGTGAGAAGATAGTTTCATTGTTTATGGATGATGTCTCCGTGATGTTTGGATGTTTACATTGTGGTATGACAGTTTACCAACTTTTTGAATGAATGTTTATGGTAACTTTGGTTCTTCCTTATGTTAACATGACGATAACAACGAATTGAATAACATGACGAAAATAATATTAAATGACATAAAGCTAATTAAGATATAAAACATTAAAACGGAATTTAAACGCGATTTATTTATGATATTATTATCCCGACGTTTTGACTAAGATGAAAATATACATATACCTACGTCTTGACGGTCATTCAAAAATTTTAATTTCTAAAGAAAATACTCGCGTAAAATCAAACACAAGAAAATACTAACAAGGTAATTATAAGAAACTTGATCCCCATGTTATACTTTTAATTAATATTAGGTATATTGTAGGTGCACTACCTATAAATCCCATCAAATATGCCATAAATGTGCAGATAGATATAACCTCGATGGCATAAAATTCAATGAGAGAATAGAACCTAATGAACCATATCATTTTTGTTCCAGCAAAATCTGTTAGCTATCTTTTAATGGAGGATAGATAAACTGATTTACAATGTAATAAATACTTACGATAATGTGATAAACGATTTTGTATAGATTTTGAGGATGTGTATTGGTCTGGTGAGTAGTCCAGCTATTCCAAAAAAAGT
>CAJQZM010041829.1:0-11326 GCA_907164665.1 Colias nastes | reverse complement strand
GTTCGTCGCTCCGGCACTCAACACGCCGATCGTGTCGTCGAACGTCATAGCCTTGATGTTCAGCGAAGCCAGGATAGCTTCCTTGTCCGCCAGCGTCGGGTCATCGTTGGATGGCACCTTCGCTGACAGTATGCAGCACATGTCGCACAGGTTCACGTTCACTGCACGCAAGTCGGCTCGGCTTAGCGGTGAACCCTGCGGGATAACGATCCTGGATGATGTTGTTTTGTAGATAGTTTAGTTTGGGTAAGAGTCATAGTCGAAATACAATTTTATTGAGTCTTATCAAGAAAATTTTATTTTTACAAAACGGATCATTTAAATAAAATTCATGAACATTGCATGTTTTTTTTTCAATCTGAAATAAATATTTGAAAAAACATAGCTGCACAGTCGGATTTTTAGTGGGAAAATAATATATTATACTCTCATATACCTAAAGTACGCTCAAACGTCATTTCAATTCTAAACTCATGCATCCAATTTTTTATTTATTTATCCGCTCCGCAGATTGTGTCATCACTTTGGCACTTAGCCAAGTATTGAAATAAACAAAAGCATAACTCACATTCAATACAGATATCTTTGGTAGATTCTGCAACATCTTCCATTCCCTGCGGATATAGTCGACGCTGCCCACGATGACGACGTGTTTCAGCTCGTGGTAGTGGAAATTGGACGCTCTGAGCGGCATTACGAGATTCCTCAAACCGATAAGCGGCGAATCCGGATCCGCAAATAAACACACTACGACGTGACCGTTCAGTACGGTCATTGCTGCTTGATTTCTATCCTAGAGGGAGAAAGATAAAATATCTTAAGAAAATGTAATACTGTTAATAAAATGTTTAATTTAAATATCCTGGAAAATGGTACAAGTGCAAGGTACCATGTTGATTATACATGTACAAGATACCATGGAACTAATAAAAATTATATATTTACGCATTCTATCGTATCTAAATTTTTGCTTTGCCTTAACAATTGTTTTTCTATCTTATAAACTAAATGACTGAGTTTTTTGAGTTGCTTTCTGATAAATTAATAACTAATGTCCAACAGTATTGAGATACGTACTAGTATACAATCTTCTAGATTTCGGGCGGGACTCCAGTGGAACATTCCTGTAGAGTCATATTTCATTTCAGTCTTTTCAAAATCGAAGTCTTTCGACTGGTCGTCCGCCAGACCGGCTGGCAAACTGACACCATTACTATTTTGATTACCACCGCTACTCCGACTCGTTGGCCTGTCAATATTAAAAAAAATAAATGTCACTCAGAGTTTTGGCGGGAAACCGGTACTAAAACGTGCAGTAATTATGTGTATGAATTGTTTCTGTACAATGAAGTAATTAACGTTATATTCTATTCGATAATTTGTCTTGCGTTAGTGATTCTTGATCCAATATTTATCAAGGGTGAAATATTGAAAAATAACAAAAGTGAAAATAAATTGAAAATTTCATAGCCACTAATTTTCCAAAAGGATTGTAATTTCAGATCGTAATAACTGTACCTGGTAATATGAGTACACAATTTTCATAACGACATCCTTTTGGAAACTTAGTAAAAAATAATATGCGAAAAAAGGGAAATCGCATAAGTTGAGGTAAAAATTCGAGCAAACTATTGCGTAAAATAATCAAAATACAATCCATTTAGCCGTGTTTTGCAATACTAAACAGTGCTGAAAACTTAATCTAACTATGTACGTATAACTAACTACACTATATTCTATACGCAACTGATCGCTACAAAATGTTCTAAATTCTAAGCTTTCAGTCAACTATTTAGTGCCGTGCTGCTATCGAGTGCATACAGATCACATTTCATCGAAATAAAACTGGTCATCATACCAAAGCTCTAACGACTACCTTCTACAGTAAAGTCTTATCTACGGAGTAAAATAATTGGAAAATAAATTCTGGAATTACATGAGTTTTTTCACTTCGTAGGCTAGGTGATAGGCTTGGTAATTCGTATCTTGCTCTTGCTGATTCCTGTAAACAGGGTCAAATATTCTCCAATGTTTTCAGGAGCCTCGGTAATCGTGCGTAGAATAGGACCTAGTATATTCTAACAGTCATGAAGTATTCGACTCAGTGCCGTGCATAGTGCATCGTGCCCATGAAATCACTTATAAACAACATAGACATTTAAATTCAATTAATGAAGCGCCATATAAAAATAAAGTAAACGTTAAGAAAAGTTTATTATACACACATTTAGAGCCGACATAATCGAAATTAAACTGTTGAATCGGGAAGAAATCATAAAAAGCGCAGGTTCACATCAAGGTAACCTAAATTGCGAGAAATTATTAAAGATAAGGGGGCAAGTTAAAAATAAGATTGTATGATAGCTACCCAACCAAAGCCGAAATCAGGAAAACTTTTTTAATTGTAACTGAAGACATTATTAAAGTTAGTATGAAATCGGTTTTGAATAGATATGTGCGCTCTCGAAGATGTTGTATTAATTTTAGGAACCAGTGAAAAATTATGGTTGTGATCCTGGTGGAATTTACAGTAAATATGTCCTTTATATATAATTAAGTTGGATAATAATTATAAACTAATTTAAAACTATTTAGCTTATTTAGGTTTCCTATGATAAAAGTGTCTTCGTGTTTTATGTTTCTTTCTTGTTGATATAAAAATACACTAATGTAGGTAACCGTTACCAAAAGTTCTCTTTAGACGAGAAGGAACTTTTATACATACATCTCAATTATATTGCACCAGCAATAACCCGTTCGATTCCTATGTATACCCAAAAGGTAACCCGTCCACAATATTGAACAATATTCGAAATTGGAAGCATTTTAGCCAGTCAATATTACCAGAAAAAAATATTGGCATTTTAGCCAGTTAATATTACCAGAAAAAAGTATTGATATAACCTTAGCATCTAGGGCAATTTTCTTTAGCAAATCCTTAACTAATTTACCTTTCTGTTTGCGAGGATCATAAGAAATAAATGACTTACGTCTCAGGCGGTGCTCTCGTTACGTTTGGCTTCACCTTATTCACTTGTCTCGTTGTTGTTGAGTTCATTAGCTGGTTAGCCATGGGCGAAATGAGCGTTGTTGGCGCGGCGTTGCGATGGTTTCTATTGATCACTGGTAACATTTTGAGGTTATTTAATGGTATGGAAGTTGGCTAGATTTAAGGTTTGTTGCAGAACTTGTTAATTAAGTCAAGGTTTATATTATTTGTAATTTCAACTCACAGATTAGTCAATTATATCCAGAAGTGGTAAACCGATAAAAAGTGTTAAAACGGTGGAGAGAGCTAGGTTTTCTAAGTCATGAGAGAGAATCTAGATGTGAAGTTACGTAAGAATACAAATACATAAAGTGATTTAAATTTAAACAATTTACTAAAAATACTTACAGCTTATATCTTCCCCTCGATCTCGGGCTACTTCACTGCCTGCATTAATATAAAAAAAAGAATTATTATTAATCCCACGTTTTTAAACATCTCAAAATTATTAGCTATAAAAGCAGTTTATCAAGTTCTTAAATTTATTAATAATATCAATCTACGACAGAAGCATATATTGCATTCAGACACCAATATAAATTAGTCAATCAATATCAATACATTAAATAAGATGCAATGTCATGGATACTTGCAAGGCTCGGCAAAGGGTGGCAAGCCAGAATGATAGTAACATCCGCTTTAGAGTTAACCAAGAAGCACAGGTCAACGAACACTTTAATTTAAAGGACATTTGCATTAACAATCTGTGATAGTGTGATGCAGAAACAAGGATACATTGGCTTCGTGTATTGCATAGCTTATTGCACTCTGGTAGTTTAAACAAATGTAATTCGATTCCTTCTAGATCATTCTATGTGTCAGAATTCGGAATGCACCCGTAGAAGCGCCGAGCGGTATCTACGTCGTCAGGTTCATGCTCGACTCAAGCGAACTTCTGATCTCCGGTGGCTTTCCGCCAATTCGGTGCTGTCTATGAATGCATGGTGAAGCAGCTAAGTGCAATATTTTTACCTATGGGCAAGCGTATCTGGCTGTATGTGTGGGCCAATGATTAAAAAAATAAAATAAAAAACACTCAAGTCCTCGGACTCTGAGATGTACCTCGAAGATGGACCTTCTTGGGCAACTCTGGCGGCGTGAAGGTGGGGGGAGGATGGTGGTCATCTGCAAAACATCAGCACATGTTCGCATTCCTATACAACACTCAGTCGATAGATACATTCTACTTCACGACGCAAATATACAGCGTGTGACAATTAACATGTAGTCAGATATAACAAAATTTTATAATGTATGACATTTAGAAAATTAAGATTTCAACTTGGTCGAATAATTAAGGCACTATTTAAGTTTACATGTAGATAAACAAAGTCTACAGGGGACCAAGGTAAAACCAATGTTACATCGATTAATATTATATTTTACTTTAAATAAAACATTTATCACATGCACCATGCAACATCTACAATAAACATTAAAACATTTGACAAGCGAGTGCACTAACACCTACACTACTCTAAAACCTACACTAATGTTAGTCAGCATTTAGTTTATGACAAGTTCAATCTTTTCTATTTAATTGCGATGACATATCTACGAGGGTAATGATAATGAAATAAGGGATGTGATTGATTCAAATGAGGCACCGAATGTACTGAAATTACTATGTATGTAAATAACAAATCGAACTCTTACATTACATTTTAGCAAGTACCATTTCGACGGAATCTGAAGCGTCAATCAACCACTGCAGGGCCCTTATGTTTCTATCAAGGACCATCTAATTAATTTAATAATACCCTACACATAATCGGTAAACATTAATATCATAATCCAAGCACAAGTAATCGATAAAAACTAAGACTTTACAACATCAACACCAGAGTCTATCGATGCAGAAATTAGAAATCGATAAGATGATACCTAGAAAAAATATTCGTATCGACAATAATTCAGTTACCATACAATATCAAAATAAAATTATAACACTCGTTCCGATGGATACATCGGCTAATAGACATTCATCTAACTGCTGTAAATGCACATAGATAACGTATACAAGACAATAATAACGGACACGATATTGATATACATGGACATGGCGAGTTAGGCCGCACCATTGCGTACACCACATCGACATATAGTACACTGATACCAATGCTGAGTTACGTACTTGCCCGGCCAACCATCTGGACGGCTCGTACGCCTTTCCTGAATGTCGCCACTGAACCGAGAAACAACAATTTTAGAAAATGACAATTGTGCGGACAACATATTAAATTTGGTAAGGATCGGGTAAGAAATAGGCCAATTAGTATGCGTATTGCGGAACATATGCAAAGCTTCACCGGCACATAATTATAGTAAAATATCCCATTAGATTATTTGCGTTTTTGTATTATATCCATAGAATGCTCCAATAATTATCAATATACTTTTTAATAAGCGAAACGAGTCTTAGTGTGCTCTTTTTCAACTATATAATGGGCATACTGCCCATTACCACGTGACCTTCAAGCACTATATTAATAATAATTACTAGTGATGTAGCATTGCTATACTAATTGCGTGGAGCATCATTTGTGAGTTAGCGTACTTTAGCTTAAATGTAGATTTATATGAGATGGTTAGTTAGCAAACAAAGTATTATATTGTGAGGTACGGCAATGGCCATTTATTATGCTTTCCGTACCATCAGGAACACTTCGATAAGTATTACTTTGTTTCACCATCCCACTCTGCATCATCATCATTCCGACATCTGGAAAAATCCAAATACTGACGTCCTGTTCGATTTGTGGATCGCTATTTTATCCTGGTGCTGAATATGGCAGATTCAATGAGACATGGCGATGATGGCTTTATGGAAACACTTTTGAATCTACCAGATTCAAGGGTGATGTAATGGAAGGCGTTGGTAGAATTTTGGACGTTAGTGACTGTCATTAACACGGAAAAGCCTGAACTGTTTTACAAAGTCTTTAAATAGAGAACAAGCTCACACCTCACGGAGTTCTCTGGCCCTTAATAACTCTGACTGTCTGAGACATGCTTTCGTGGATTTGCACAGCGGTTTATTGAACTAATTAGTGTTTAGAGTTTTAATGACAAGTGCATCTTGCAGATTGCGTTTTAATTCTACATTTTCAATGTCATGCAATACTGTCTGGACCGGAAGTGCATCATATTTATTTATATACTATGTTGCAATGCTTTATACTGTGCTGGTGATAGGTAAACGAAAAATATTCATTTTTTTAATATATATTTATATAAATACTGTATGATGCACTAATTGCTGTCGATATATAGAATATAGAATTGAGCAAGAGTAATCTGCGAGGCACAGAAATGTGTCAAAATGCGTTCCATGTTTTCATATCGCTGGCGAGCAGACATACACAATGATCGCTAAATATAAGTGAATGCACGGTTCAGAATGCCTTCAAGCCGACCCAGTCTGCGGTAAACAGACGCAACAACACTAAAGCATCGCAAAATTATATATACACGAAAAATAATTAGAAAACGTCAATCTTTATGGTTAGGTGGGTTGTGCAAGTTACCTATATCGGCTCCGAGCTTCCGCTGGTGCGCGGTCACTAAAAGTTTAGCCGAACATTATTATTTTCTCGCACATAAAGTATACAGCGTGATGTTAATAGTTTATTGTGTTATTGCCCTGCTGTGTGACATTTATAACAAAACATCAAGTGATTGTGACTATATCAGTTTCAACTCAAGAGTTACAACATATATTTCCAGAAAGTATGTCACAGAGTTATATTCTTAAATAATAAACCATTCTAGATTCTTGTTCTAGATTATATGGGAGATTACTATTCGGTAATTTAATACTATTTAACACATCTAATAATAAAAGTAAAATTATCTTACAGTTTTTGCATTTGCACTTTTTGATCAGTGTCTCATCCTTTATATCCTCATGACATGCTTTGCAGTAAAACCAGGCCCTGGAATATGAAATGAATAGATATTAGTAAAAGTTAAAATGTTTACAAGAAAATAATAGGTATTCAAAGAAAGCAACTGAGACTCTTAATTTTAAGTAAATCTTATCATTACATGTTTTTTTCTGCTTTTCTTTGCTAGAGCTTGTATACAATATTTTCACTTCTATCTTTAAAGATTTAAAGATGCATATTCTAATTATTCTTACCTTTTAACCTCATCAGCAGACTGCGCTATGAAAAAACCTTGCGTATTGGCGTGTATCTTCGCATTTCTTGGATTTATTGAGATCTTACTGTCCGCTCCTTCCTCACCCTTAATCTCGATCGCCAACAGTAGTAACTTTAGCTTCGTGAAACATAACCTGAAGATAATATTGTATTATATATTGTTCTTGAACTGACTAATATTTAGAGTTGACACGAAAGGAGAGAAGCAAACAGAAGAGAAATCTTTTTTTAGGGAAAAGTAGAAAATTAGAGATGTTTTTAAAAAAGAAAGTACAGACAAAACAATTTTGTTTCGTCTTTGATAAACAATTTTAAGGTTTTGATCAAACTTTTAAAAGAAGAAGGATATTATTTATTTACAAAGTTATTATCATATAAGTTATTATTAGTTATTAGTGAACAATAGCAGAAGTATTCATAAACTGCGCATAAAACATTAAAATCCTCAATCCTTACTCGCTAGCTTGAGCAAATGTCATCCCTGTGAAGGATGTGGACAAACTTTCGGTATACATCTCACAGCCGGTCCCTTGTAGGTAATCGTTCTGCCAAGCCTGCGTGTCTGGCGACTGTAATCAACCAATTGTGAGGTGAAGCACGTGCATAGTTAGTCACAGCCTTTGGACTAGTCTAGGGGAAGTTATTTTTTGGAGCGAAGCGGAAAGATAGCCGGATATTTGATATGTTCAGGATTTTTAGGGAGTTTTATACAATGGTGGAATGCTTAGTAAATATTAAGGATCTGTTCCTTAGTACGGTATTTATTAAGTTTTAGGCCCTCATTTTACTTTTCCGTTTCGCTCGTTTTGTATGGAGTAACTGTGGATCAAGTCCTATATTAGTTCTGAGGTATTGTGCTACGGAACTCCTGTGCTGTACTAACATATTCACGGTACTAAATTAATGTTCAAGCCAAGACGGTTATTTCGTACAGGCGAATGCCATATACAATGTATCCTGTGACACTACGTCACACCATTTCCCGTATCGGCCACTTACTCTGCGGCTCGAGTGAAGTACATGCCGACAAATGCTGAACTCAGCGTGTCTGTATACATCTCCATGCCAGTACCCCTTAAGTAGTCATATTTCCATTTAACCATTTGTTTCGACTGTGGAAATGTGGCAGAAATATGTTTTACTACAATTTCGTTTTACACTTACTAAGTATATTTATCCCATGGGATACTAGTTACAAATAAATTTTGAACTGAATCATACTTTACTATATTCATCCCGTGTTGTAGCAGTTTTGGGATAGTTTTCATGAAAACTAACTAGAAAGTAAAATTTAAAACTAAAATGTTGCAATGTATTTCATTATTTTTTTGAAGTTGATCGTGAATTTATCAGTGCAGATTATTTGCATTGATATCACCTTACCTGTAGAAAAACAGTTTCTAAGTACTACGATCTATAAGGAGAGGTATACTAAAAGATTCTGACCGTTTTAAAACTCCGCATAGCGAAGAGATTGGCCATCATCGTCGAGAAACCAGGCGCGAGACAACTCTGGGCGATGAAACCCAGCTTTAGTTCCGCCAAACATATCACGTCATCTCCTTGCTTCCAGTCCCAGGATGGAATGTTTAAGAGGTAGGCCTATTGAAGAATTGGTAATATAAAACAAATGTTTCGATCATCTAAGAATAGAACTACAACTGACGCACAACAGTAATAATAACAAAAAAATGGTATACACTTCCTACCTCGATGAATAGTTTCAAAACTAGCAATAATACATTTAATGAATACGAAAAGTGAGTTTCACGTAAAAGTAGCTATTCGAATCCGTATGACATTTAGTAGAAAAATAAAGAGCAGAATTCCAGCTAGTGAAACAATATGATTGAATTATAGCTCCGATAATTCAATCATATATCGTTTTTGAAGAAGGGCATAGTAATTTATGTTCGATAAAACCTACCTTATTATGATACTGCATCAATTGAATAATAACCCTGATATCATCCGAGTAATTCTTGATAGAGATGACTCTCATTATATTAGCAGCATCTTCCGCATCGGGATCTTGGCAGTATTTGTTAGCTAACACCAGACAAGCATCGGCTTCATGAACCTGGTTTGTATAGCGATTAAGTTTTATTTTTCATTCGATTTTTATATTTATTTATTCAAATGCAAATATATCTCAAGGCAACTGTTAATGCTTCAAATTATTATCATGACATAGTAATGTTAAGTATTTTTAATCTTTGAATTTAAATATTTCACAATGTTTACACAAAAGCATTTAGATAGGTGCACCATCTAGAAAGGGACGACACTGGAGTAGAAAGATCATGCTTACGACACAACATCTATTTAGGAACTATAAGAATTACAAGGAATATTTGTTTTTGATAAAAAGCGAATGATTTGGCATTCCATGCACACTAGTTTGTATCAATCCAAGCCATGCATACCGAGACTTACCGTAAACACTCGACAATATCGACAATCGACATCTGTACTTTATTCTACAAAGCAAAGCCAATTTAAATCGGAAACCCTTTCATCGGCAACCATTTATGTGAAAACGTTCTTTCAGCACTGTTTGAAAACCTGTACAGTTCAAGTCAATATCGATTGTTTAGTGTATTAGTATATGGTCAGCATCGCATACAACACCCAGTTAGGTACAAATAGACACATATTAGGGCGAGTCGGCGGGCTTGGATAGGAAGCTCCTCAGGAAACGTGCGGGGCAACCACACACAAATTAACAACATAGCGATAGCCACACAAACAGCCCGAGTCACGGCAATAGAAGGGAACTGTACACGACTCGTATAACATCTCCCCAACTGACGGGTCAGTGAACGAGCGTCGCTACGTCTATAGGAAAGACTGCACAGCCTCAAACCGACACCACGCCCAAAAGATCACATCGTCCAGAGTGCAGTGCTACTTACTTTTACCCTTTGCAGATCGATTGGATTCATAATGGTGCCTTGAAAGAATTCCACAGTGGTAAAGTGTCTCTTGAACAGGCCTTCGAGCTCCAGGTCGGGCGGTTTCCTGCCATCAACGCTCAGTTATCACTACGGACTACACGGGGCCGGGCCGCCGCCTGTCGCGGGCCGACATTACCATGCAACTATATGTAGTACCAGTACGCGGCAGTGGGGTGGGACGGGAGTGCCGCCGCTGCGGAGGTACCGCCGTCCCACCGTGAAAGCCATGATTGCATAAAAGAATCATTTAATTACGTGACAAAATCCTACTGTGACTATGAAACAGAATCTTTAGGGAAGAAAAAGATCTGTTCTTTATGCACATAAATGATCAAAAATTGGTTCACTTTAACGCGCATCAATGATAAGGGCCGTGCTGTCTAATGCCTGCGCTATTTGATCTCACTCTAACCTTGACTCGCTCAAGGTCCACGGCATTCATCATTGTACCCTGAAAAAACTCGACGGTGGTGTAGTGACGCTTCAGTAGACCTTCCAGCTCAAGGTCAGGCTCTTTTCTGAAAGCGTCCGTTCATCACACATGTTACACCCCCCTTATTTTGTCATCACCTCTTATTTACTTAATACTAAGACCTTATTGAAATTGATTGTAAAATAATCCAAAATTCTGAACACTTCTTTACGGTTACAATAGTCTAAATCTTAAAATTATTGGGCGCATTAAAAGAAAAACATTTTTTACCTGTGTAAAAAAACAACCTCAACATCCACATCTTCTCGATCCTCGTGTAGAAAGTCCTTTAAAAAATGGCTCACTGATTCATACGTTATGTGTCCACATACTACAATATGCCTGAAATCATACAATTATATTAAAGTACCTGTTCTCATGTAACATACGACACAACATCAACTACTGCATTGCATTGACATATAAAGCAGAGTGTAAGCGTACTTTTAAATTTGTGGCTTTAATTGTAAAATAATTCCAAAATTACAAAAGAAATTAAGCAAATTTTTATTTTCAAATAGAACTTTGAAGCCTTGGCTTTACTTTTCATTTACTTACTTTTATATTATAAAGCAATAATATAAATAAGCTATAGCACTTAGAGAAGAAGACAGAAGATTAGGGTTTAGCAATTTGAAGTTTTACTTAACACCTGGGACTAAAGACAATACTGGATATAGACTGG
>CAJQZM010041827.1:12491-25338 GCA_907164665.1 Colias nastes | reverse complement strand
ACGAATCTCGCTAGGCTAAAAGTTGTAGACTTTGCGATAAATCCGTTTTACAATATATTGGATAGATCAAGCTTCACGAAGATACGGATGTGCACAACGTTGTTTTTGAATTCGTGTCGGATAACCTCGATTGGAAAAGGTGCTTTTGATTATTTGGATAATATTAAGATATTATATTTGAATGACAATAATTTGAAAATTGTTCCGGCTGGGTTTTTCGATAAGATTCTACCACGGCAACCACGACTAGCCCTACATGATAATCCTTGGAATTGTGACTGTTCTGATTCAATGTTTAGGAGTTTATTGCCAAGAGATGTACTAATGGTGGATCCGATGTGCCGTTACCCTGACAGCTTGAATGGAGTAACTTTTTCTGAATTTAATTATTATTGCATGAATAAATCAAACGGAGAATACATAACAGACATTAAATCTGATCAAGAAGATGTAACTAATTGCGATGAAATAACTAGGACTCCTTTAAATATAAATGATATTTGTTATAAAGGCAGTGATATTATAGGTAACAAAACCCACATTATTAATCCGTATAATGTTGGTTGTTATTTAAATCTAAAACGAGTCGAGACAGTCAGAAATTTTTGGTTGTCCATATTAAATAACTCAACAATTATTATCCATAACAATAACTGGTTAAGTCTCACATATTCAGTACGCAGTAACCATCACTCTATGGTAGAATTGTCATCAAGCAACAGGGCAGACCAAGGTCTACTCTGGTATAAGTCTTCGTGTCCTAATGAAATTTACTGTTTAAACTTAATGCCTTCATCTTTAAGAATTTTTGACTCCAAATCGAACATTCGATATGCTTTTTGTCCCTTTGAAACAAAATCCGGAGATATACACGTTAATCAATGCGTCTCATATACTTTAGCTGATATTGATACCTATAAATACATATATAAATTCGATGGCATTATTGGATACATACTTATATCAGTAATGTGTGCTATATGTGGTGCAATTTGCATATACGCTTTAATCCATTATAATCCACATTTATTAAGAGGGAACAAAAGAATTTTGTTTGTAAAACACAAAGAAATAAATGCCCTTATTCTTCCCCCAGATGTGCCATTGCGTAAAAATACCTTAACTGATTGCAGTTTGTCTGATGGGGAGATGAATAATATATTTTTAGTTTCAAATCAGATAGAAAGTCTATCTTCCTTGGAGAGATCGTTTTCATTTAAAAGCTCGAAAAGTATGAATACCAATGAAGTGAGTTATATATCAGCTATACAACCGACGGACGAACAATTAGCTCAATGGCGGATTAGAGAAAGTTATAAAAATGTTCAATACGATTCCATAAAGTCGGATAATCTCTCCAGCATTTTTGATACAGATTCACTCACATACTACTCACTGAAAGAAATTTACGAGACACCGCTCGAAATCAGCAAGAAGTAATACATTAGTGCGTCCAACGGTTGCTAAAAGAAATAGACGATTTCATAAATCACTTGTCAGTCTATCACTGTTTTGTGAGCGTTCATTAATCATGGTATTAAGAGATAACGATTTTAGTTTAGCCGGGAGTTCGTAGACGCATTGAAATGGTCAGTCGCGACACGGAGGTGCTCACAAAGTGAATCGATTCGTACAGTTGTTTCCGCACGACGTGTATTGTCTTCGCCGTGAGACGTCAGATCTATTTTAATGACTAGTTCAAAACCAACTGTAGCTCCCTGAAGCGTGATTAGTGAGTATCGGTCTATTAGATCTCTTGGCACTTTGACGTTTCTATTTCTTGTTATTCTATTATATAGTGTATTAAATATCTGTGGACTTTTGATATGCTATTTTTCGCGTGAATGTATTTTTAATATTTTGTATTTTATAAGAATTCTATATGCTATTAATTATATTGTGATACGGATCAAGCAAAGACAACAATAACGTAAAGACTGCCAACATCAGATTGGAACGAACTACATTTTTATTGGCGTCCCTTACCTGTCGACTATGGCTCGATACTTGGCACAGATTAATTGGATTGGCAGAAAGTTTTGCAAATATATTTTTTTAATAATACATGTTGTTTTATTTTTTCACCTCATTATTATTGGGAACAATATGTATTTAAAATGAATCATGCCAACATTCATTTATCAAAAATAGTGTAATCTGCAAATCATCGCTGTAGACCGATGGATTAGAGAAATAATATTTCATACATACTTGCGCAAATAATTAAAAAAAATATATCATAAGCACATTATTGTTTCTAAAATAAATTACAGGTAGGGAATGTAACCACAAACGAAAAAATAGTATTACTACCTTGATTACTACGCGTAACTGTATTAGATGACAGTTTATGATATCCGATCTAAACAACGTAAACAACGAATCGAAGATGTGCACCTGTTCTTTTTATTATTAGAATGTAAAGTACACTACATTTTTGTCTGGAAGTCTACTAATAAAGTGACATTATAAATATTTTTATCAAAACTATATTAATATAATATAATAAGTTAACATTAAATTAGTAGTTAGCTTTGTTCCAAAAAGGAAACAATTTCACCTTGTACATTTTCTTTGTTATGATTTATTTATTTAATAATATATAATAAAGATACCGTTATATAGGTAACTGCATAACGAAGTATATAATCTATTCTATATAATAAAAAATAAAAATGAATCGCCATCGCTAAGCGTAAAACTCGAGAACGGCTCGATCGATTCCGAAAATTGTATCTAAACGTTTATTTTTTAGGCACAAGGAAGGAATATTATGGAGAAAAAACTCGAAAAAAGGGGCAATAGGACAAAACAGTAGTATAATTATAAATATAATAAGAGTGATATTCAACAAAGATAAGTTAAAACTTAAAAGGAAAGCAATTGAAAACTCAAACTCAAACTCAAACATTTATTTATTCAATTAGACTTCTTCCAGAAGCACTTTTGAATCGTCATTACATTCTTTAAATTTACCACCGATTCGGAAAGCAGTATCTATGGAGAAGAACCGGCAAGAAACTCCATAGTTGCTCTTTTAAAGTCATGTCCATATACAATATAATTTTACATTACATGTTACTTACATCTAACTACATAATATTATATATTATCATAATATGCCAAAGAACTGTCCTGTTATACTTACGCGACAACCCTCCATGGATTTTCATCTTCCATATATTCCTTAATGCTGTAGTAGGCTCTCTGAACTAATACATTTTTTAAATAAGTTTTAAATTTAACACTACTAAACTCTTTAATACTATGAGGAATTCTATTGTAAAAACGTATACCTTGGCCCATAAATGAATTTTTAACTTTAGCTAACCTATAAAATGGCATTTCAATTTTATTTCTATTCCTTGTGCCATAACAGTGTCTATCTCCTACTTTTGTGTGTAAGTCCGCGTTTTTGTGTACATGTAAAACATTATTATCTAAATATATACTGTGATGGTACAGTGAGGATACCAATATTCTTAAAGAGATCTCTTAGTGAGTCCCGAGCACGTAAATTATATATAGAGCGTATGGCTCTTTTCTGTAATATAAATATAGTTTCTATATCTGCAGCCCTGCCCCATAGCAGAATTCCATAGGACATAATGCTATGAAAGTAGCTAAAATAAACCAATCTAGCCGTATCTTCATCGGTGAGATGCCTTATTCTTCGAACTGCATATGCAGCTGAACTGAGCTTAGCAGCGGTGGTGGCAACATGGGTCCCCCATTGTAGCTTCTCATCTAGTGTCAAACCAAGAAAAACAGTAGACTCGACAGGGTATAATACTTCCCCGTTTAAAATGATATCCCTTTTGACCTTTTTTACATTTGGAAGGATAAACTCTACACAATTTGTTTTTTTTGCATTCAATAATAAATTATTAGCATTAAACCAATTAGATATGCGTAAAAGAGCAGAGTTTACTTCGTCAACATTTGTGTCATATCTATCCACATTAAATATTATTGAGGTATCATCTGCAAACAATACTATATCACACATATCCTGCAAATAATAAGGTAGGTCATTAATATACACTAAGAACAAAAACGGTCCTAAGATAGATCCCTGCGGAACACCAATGTTAATCGGCGCACCGCAAGATTTCTCTCCATTAACAACAACGGTCTGTACCCTGTTCTGAAGAGTAAACGTTTTCTTACTTTAGCGAACATCGTTCTTACGATGTAGGTACGAACCATACAGAAATGTATTACTTTTTAAATATTTACCCTTTCCGCTGGTTTTATTGAATCTGCTTGCTGCATTTACTATTCAATTTGAAAACGCAGCAGTATTATAAGCTAAACTTTTAGAATTAGCCTTTACAGTTAATATCGTACCTAAGTATATTTTTGTTTAGTTTATTTATAAAAATTGTTAAAAATTTAACAACATTAAAACAAATAAAAATTCACATTCAAAATTGTTTGTACGTATTGACAAGATGAAGATTTTTCTTTCATACCTTTTAAGTAAATAATAATTGTTTTTTTAATAAAATAATAAGTTTAAGACGTTACGTTTAATAAGTGTTATAATATTTTAATATCGTAAAAAGTTTAGTGTCACTTATTTCGATAGAGTTATAATAATATGTACCTCGAACACTTTCGTTATAAGCCGTGCAACAATGTACACTGTTTTGAAAACGACAGCAAAATTTATAACCCTTAAGAAACGAACAATATGACTTCACCACTCAAAAGTACACATACAGTCGTAACATAATTAATTATGTAACACCTGTACAATCAATTAGATAAGAGGTTTGTCGCTGTTGTCTGGTAACCCCGGCAGTGTCGCGTGCCAAATTATAGAAAGGAGCGTCAAGCGTGTACGACAATCGTCATCAGACGCAGCATGTGCAACAATTAGGTACACGCTTTATATGAAATGGCCAAGGTCAAGGATGAATATTTACGAAACACAGATTATATAATTCACTAATGGAGGGATTAGCAGTACTTACTGCTGAAATCTCGTGCTTTTAATTAACTGATTTTTAGCTGAATTTTATTAGTGGATTATCGCCTTATGTTCTAAATACCGCTAAATATTGAGGTGTTAAATTATTATTAAAAGAAGATAGAGCTTTATAGAATTGTATTCGGATAGAAATAAAGATTTGAGTTACACGCATTTTAAAGGGGTGCTACGTTGTAGCACGAATTTTAGGGGCCAGTTTATCGTATCGTAACTTTTTTTTAAATTTCTGTTAGTTGCTTGTGCTTGATTGAAATAAGTATATTTTTATATTTCTGCAAATTGATCTAATCGTTTTAAACCACACACAACATGTTTTTTGTTTCACAATTTTCTTAAAATGTAGTCCAACGCATTTAAATAAACATTTAAATGAATGCGATTTCAGAACATAGGAATAACGTAGCAATTTGTGTCTTTACTCATGTATAAAATGTGAGTTGCGATTGAAGCTATGAATAACTGCAGAATTCCACTCAACTCAATTTTTCCATTTCAAACTCTCGGATATCAAACGCGCTGTATTTTGAAACCCTTCTGGCACGTAAATATTACTATTGTTTGCGCGAAAGGATATAGATAAAACTGATATGAAAATAACTTTATAACTTTTATTCTGAAAATACTCTCACCTACTGTTCTTTTTCATATGGTTTCATATGGTATGAGTATTGAGTATTTATGTTTTATTTCGAAAATCACGCTGTACTTATTCAAATATGCAGCGGTTTGTGTTTCCATGTGAACATCTGACTGCTAATTGAGTAGTATAATATGGGGCTTATGGTATTAAAAATCGTTTAGCAAACTGCATTTGCATTTACCGCATGTGTTTTGATGTAGAATCGAGGATATTAATGGTACGTTTGTGCTATTGGTAGCCCGTGGTTAATGTAATCGCTAGACCACAAAATAAATATTAGCTGGCTTTCGGAGCTTTGCAAGAAAATTCCTAGCTGCATTTCTGCTACAAACCTATTAAATTACAAGTGATTTTAGTATTTCCCTGGGAAATACACTTTGGGTTCGGATTTTTTTAATTGAAGCTTATGTGTTGAAGTTTATTTTAGGATAAGCTTGCACAAATAGTGATTAATGAGATTTTATAGTGTTGGATAGTATAGGTAGGTAGGTTTTATAGAAATTAAAAAAAAATCTATGAAGAATTATCGAAAGACACGGAAGACTCACAGACTCAGGAATTCAATTTACCAGGCAAAAAACTTACTTCCTTTGTATGAAAATAAATCCAATCAGCATTTATAATGAACACAAATTTTTTATGTAACTTAGAACAATGAATATTTTACTAAGAATGAATGTTTATTTCAGTACAGTGATTCTATTAATTCGTAGCATAATCTATTATTATAGAGGATATTATAAATCACAATTTTCAAATACCAATTCATGTATTGCATGTTCAATATTATTTAAGAAATATTTGCACTGCGGCCAATATTGCAATTATGCTTGAAACATAACTATTATAATGCAATTTTCAATTAAAACATCCAGTTCTATTATTAGTATGGGTTAATTCTATTTTATAAATCCAATTATGCACTGACGTTACTCATAAATAATGTTTATAATTATATCTATAATTATTGTAATTATTTAGTCGCGATACGGTAACGGATTTTCATTTATTTTTTGTCATGTTTCTGTCAACTTCTCGATAAATATATATTATATCTATAATTATTGTAATTATTTAATCGCGATACGGTAACGGATTTTCATTTATTTTTTGTCATGTTTCTGTCAACTTCTCGATAAATTTAGGGTGTTTGTTAGAATATTATTTAATAATTTGATGTACATGAAAAATACAAATCTTCTTTAGATCTCAAACGTTGTTAATAAATTGTTTTTTTTTTATAAAAATTAATAAGAAGCTTTGGTTACGTTATTATGACGATAGCCATCAACTATTATATATAAATAAAGCTTATTATACGACTTCGTTAGCTTTATCTGATTATTTTTATAAAAAGGAAATTTGTTTTTTGCCCTTTAGTACTGTATAGTGTATTTTAAAAATTTTAGCTGAGCAATACTAGTCAATTTGCCCTTTGAGTTCTGTATCTTGTATCAATTCCATTTCTGGACTAACTAAATTTAGAAAAGCATTATTTATACTGTGGATGCACTTGTGCGCATTAGCTGGAAGGTTATCCAAAATTATAGTCGAATAATAATCATTATTTACGATACCTCCCACGTTCTGCGCTTCTGTTTGATAACATTTAAATAACTATGATAAAAGTATGTGCTTGGTTATTATTCATAGATAATATTATGTTATAACACGAAATATCAAAAGTATTCTGTCTCATACTCTATATGCTCATAAATATGTACCTCTATAGCACGAAACCCGCTAAAAGATTAGGCTAAAAGCAAGCATGCAGTTAGATTTATGGCCCGAAATAGAGGCTTCATTAGAATGGCATTAGCCTTACTTGATACTTAATTTTTTTATAGTCAGTGTGTTAATATCTGTCTTTCTTTTATAAGTAAAGTAGGACAGTATAATGCCATAACAACATGCTATCCTACAGGATGAAATGGTTGTTTAGATAGGAAAAAAAAAATAAACATTATGGACAGTTTAGTAAACATAATTTTAGATATTTAGATTTTCGGGATCATAAAGAATATAATTTAAATGTTTTTTATATACATAATTATGTTATCTGTCCGAGGAAAGATAACTATTGCTCACTTCTCGCTTAAATAAACTAAGTATTAACCGAGATAACGCGGCGTAGAACCTCCCTGAACTATCGTAAATCTTTCTGATAGGGATGAGATAAGACAAACTTTTACTTTGAAAAACTGTGCAAATTAACTTAGAAGCAACTTTACACGTGCCCTTGTCTTTGCATAGATAGTTATTTGAACAAAAATATGGCAAATATCCAAATGACTCGATGGAGCATTAATAAATTTTTGTCACATAAATTTTAATTGGATCGTATTAATTTTATCGCGTCGTATTTGGCTTGAATGTGCGGACACGGGATCAGTCGTTTGACAGTGTATAGTGGCCTTAACGATAAGAGTTAAAAGCGATAGAGTAGCCAAAAGGAAAGTACTCACGGTTTGAGTCGGGATGTGAACCGGAGTCCGCCCGCTACACTCTGGGGATCGTATCGCGTATTATAGTATTAGCGAACTTCATCCAAATACAGGGACTAGTGTTCCTCATTCTGTTGTTTGCGATAGTTTACGTTTTAGTGCAGTTCTTTTAGTCTTCACTCACACGCCGCCCAACCATGGTGAGTGGTAGAAGTAGTGTTGTGCCGAATTTTAATTAATTTATAAATGAAGTGATTGTGGTCTTAAATATTCATTTGCTTATTTACAGGAGGAACTCGACAAAGAACAAATTAACAGTATGTATATAAGTTTTAATTAATTTCGGTGATATTCCTTCGTACGCTAATTAAACTTTTGCGGTTTCAACACTTGCTATTCAATTGTTCGTGCGGGTTTAAATTTTCAATTATTTATTAAATTATGTTTTGTGTCTTTTTCTTTAATTTTGAATTATACTAATCATTTTATTTAATGAATTTAAGCCCTGATGCAAGATGGTTTTAATGCGGATCTATATAATTAAATATTATATAGCTAGCCTCTACAATTCTACATAGAGCATAATTTATGTTATAGTTCTCAAGAAGGCCTTCGAGGCTTTCGACCACGAAAAGAAAGGATGCATAGGCACGGTGATGGTCGGTACGATCCTCGGCATGTTGGGCCACACCATCACTGATGATATGCTGAAGGAGATCATCGATGAAGTTGACGTTGATGGTAATTTATTTGATTATTTCTACTTTATTTGATTATGTGGTTTAAAAAAAAATAAGCTCCAAGAGTCAGAGATTTTTTGATAAACAGCATATTCTATCTTAGGAGCTTTTATGTAGTTTAATTGTATAAACATCTTTCTGCAAAATATGATTAAAATAAATTTAAAATGTTTGCATGTGACAGTTGAATAATCTACATTCAAGTTATTTTTCAAAACTTATTCTCAACTTTCGTTTATATTTTACCAAAATTTTATATAAATTTTAACAACTTTAATTAATCTCATGAATTATATAGTTCGCGAATGCTTTCAAGTTTTTATTGTAGCTTAACATCAGTAAATTTAGATCTTAACTATTTTATAGCTTTTCTATTATATCAAACCAATACCTACATAATCATATCCAATGGTATTTTTATTGGTATAGCAACAATTTTCGTCTGGCAGATTGTTTATAGTTTATTAATAATGCATCCCAACAGTCACGTTTACCTTGATATATTGTATAATATCAATACATTAGAATACTATACGTATAATATCTACAAGAGATCGTAAAGGAGTCAGTGTTGACAGATATTCACCCTTTGCCAATTATTTCTCGTGCCAAAACGTAGTGCTGAATGCTTTATTCTTTTTATATTAAATAATCATAAATAATAACTATTATCTTTGATTAAATAAGAAGTCAAGCTAACCAAAAAGCTATCTATGTACATCATACCACTCTATTATGTAACATTACATAATACTTTAGGTTTCTGGTTAACAAAAATGAACAATTATATGATTAGATAGCACTACGGTATTAGTGACTGATATGACTAGAAATACTTTCAAAGTCAATGTTTCATCAAGGTTAGCCTTCCTCTATACAAAATACGATAACACAATGAATCTATTTTAGCCTTACTGCAAAATTTTAATTGTTCTTTTTAATATTATGAATATATATATATATTTTTTTAATAGGATCTGGTGAGTTAGAATTTGAAGAGTTCGTGACGCTGGCCTCCAGGTTCATGGTTGAAGAAGATGCTGAGGCCATGCAGCAGGAACTGAAAGAAGCATTCCGGTTATATGACAAAGAAGGTACTATAATATAGTATATTATTTCTTTTACGAGACCAAATAATTATTTTTACAAAAAACTTAACCTCCTTTAAATAGTCAAAACTAGATCCTGGAGGTACGATAGGTTTAAAAAAATAATAATTAAAATCTGCTCATCCAGTCAGTTTGTTAAATAGGTACCTCAGAACTTCTTTGAAAACAGAAAATACAGTCGAATAGAGAACTATTCGACTCGAGTCGGTTAAAAAGAAAATGTTAGATATTGAAAAAAGCTTCAATAAAATTTCAAATAATCTTGTAGATTTTATCAAGTTTAATTATACAATAATGGTTAAAGCATTCTAATTAACTACTTGACCTGGTTGATTGTGCATTGTGTTCAGAATCAAGTTACATTTGAGACCATAGGCGTTTAGCTACTATTATGTATTCTGTGACCATAGTAAACAATAAAAATTAATCGAGGAGTGGGCGGCAAATACGAGTATTGATTCCTCGTTTCAATGCGAATTGTAATTGTAAGTTAAATTCATATTCTCCAGTGAAATTGTGACATTATTTATTCAAAAAGGTATCTATTTTTAAAGCTAATGACATGATATAATAAATAATTCACTGACCCGACGACGAAGTGAAAATTTATGAAGACGCTATTGCTTTCTCAATAAAAAAATTCCGTAAATTTTCTTTATATTTTTATAATGATTCCGCTAATTGAGGCAGTGAAGAATCTAAGAAAGATCATTAAAATAGCGAAAATTTTGGTGTAGTTACCGATTGAATTATTTACTGATACAATATTTAGAAGTAGGTAAAACAGATTTTTATGTTATGTTAGGCGAAACGTATACGTTCATAGGAACACACATAGGTGTGGAAAGTAAACTTCGCCTAATTATTAGTATCCAAAATTTTTAAATTACCAATTTTCGTCACAAATCAAAAATTTAATTTTGCACCAGCTTTAACTTTGTATTAATTAGATTGATACATTTTTAAAGAATATATAAAATTCGATCAAGAGGCGGGACTCGTGTCTTTTTGCCATTCCTGAGCAACGCCTATGTATTATATTTTTATATTTGGTTTGTAAAATTCTCTGAAGGGAACGGCTACATCACCACCCAAGTGCTGCGAGAGATTTTACGGGAACTCGATGATAAAATCAGTGCTGAAGAGTTGGACATGATGATTGAAGAAATTGACTCCGACGGGTCCGGAACAGTTGATTTCGATGGTAAGATTTTTCTCTATTTTTAAATGCACAGAGCATTTCACATTGTTTTTTTAGTGCAAAATAGTAATGGATGTGGAAAAATTATTGTTGTTATTGAATATTTTACATAAATATTAAAATATAAAGTTGGTTGTTACAATTAACTTTATTTTTTAAAACATGTACCACCAACATCGTACATTAAATAAAAAAAGTCTCATTTATTCCCAGAAAGATATAGATTACTATTACGTACGTTACGTAGATGAAAATAAGAATAATAGCAGCAAAAATATTCAGATCAACAACCCGTAATGTCCTGCTTTATTAATTATTTTTAACCACAATGCTTACCTTAGAACAACACGAATTTTTAACAATAACATTATAAATTCACAACGCCAACAAGCTTCGGTACGAGCTATTAAAGATTTAATTATCGGCAAACCAGTTTTATCCTGCCCTTTACAACGTACTATGAAATAGTATTTATTCATTTTATAGTAAATAGACTCGAGGTATAAACAACTTTTCTAGGTATATAGTGGTATCTACATATAGATAGAATTTTATATTTTCAACACATATTATCGAATCTCTTTCGAATTTTATATAAAGTGTTTTTTTTGTTCTTGGATTATAAATAAGTATGCATACATTTTAAGGTTCGACGCCATAGGGTTAAAAGCTAAATAGGAAAAGCTAAAAGCTTTTAATTTCCTATACGTAAAGATTAAAAGTGGAAAGACTCTCTGCCTAACTATGAGAGTGGTACCTAACTAATTATTATTAATTAATTTTAAATCATTATCATTTTTTCTTTCAGAATTCATGGAAGTAATGACTGGTGGTGATGACGAGAGATAAGCTTACTACCCTTAATTAATAATAATAGGCAATAATCGATATTAATGTTACCTATATGATTGCATACCTCATTTTTGAGATAAATAAATATCTTTGTCTACATTTTTGGTCTATTATTTATATTGCTAATATATTTTCAAACTAGCTTTGTCCCGCAGTTTTACCCGCATATTGCTCCACTCCTGTTGGTCTTAGCGAGATGATATAATATCTATAGCCTTCCTCGATAAATGTCTAATAACGAAAGATTTTTGCAAATCGGACCAGTAGTTCCTGGGATTAGCGCGTTCAAACAAAAAAAAACTCTTCAGCTTTATAATATTATTATTATATAGCTTATCTTGCTAATCTATGATGAAAAGAAGCATCTGCCATTCTCGCAATTTTTTTAAAAACATTTTCATGAAAGTTTATATCAATTAATTTAATTTAATTTCGTTTATAGCCAAAGAATTTACCAATGTTTCATTCGTTAGTACCTACTTGTACATATATTGTATTTTCTCAATATGCGAAACTGTATTTAAAAAAGTTTTACTAGAACATGCTCCAAACGTTATTTCTTAATGAACGTTATATTACAAGTCCTTTAAACGCTACTCTTTAATAACTATTCTTGAAAAATTTAATTTAAATAGTACAGTATTTCATGCTATAAATAAATAGAATATAGTACTTATTATACTACTTAATATTTTCAAAAGAAACAAGAAATGTTCAATGAAACCGAGCACAACTTCAGCTGCAAGGATCTGATTACAAAGCGCGGCTATTGAGTACGAACACTTCAAGTGTTTCTTTCAATATTAAAGCTTTCCTTCGCATATATTTTCAATGAAATTATGTTTAATTCATGCTAAAATTAGAC
>CAJQZM010041826.1:476-11235 GCA_907164665.1 Colias nastes | reverse complement strand
GACTTTCGTGACACAAATTATTTTTGTGAATGTGTGATTGTGTTTCATTGTGTGTTTCATAGTGTGAGTTACCCTCCCCGCACCAAAATCAGCAGAAAGTTTAGTTAGAACATTTGCCAGCGTACTCCATCCATTACTTAATGATCTAAGAACAATAAGTATTAAATAAAAATTTGCGACTAAAAATACATGCAACAGAATGAAATATATAGTCTGTATGTAACATATCGTAGACACTATATAGTCTGTACAAAGCACATGGTATTTTTTAGATATCTGTCAATGTCTATAATTCTGTAATCTGTCATAACAAAAAAATGTGGACGATATTATCTAAAATCCACATTCATCCAAGTGTTTAAATAAACTATAATAAGTATTAATATCACTTTATTTGTAAATTACATACAATTTAAGTCTCAATAAAGTTCGAATAACAGTCAGACTATAAAATGGCAAAATTTAAACTAAGTAAGTTTTTATATTTAAGAATTTGATAGAAAATGTAACTATTCCTCACATGTATAGAAATGTAAAGTGGAATAAAATTATATATAATTAAATTATAACTTGTATTACGCAACAAAAACGTTTATTTTAATATTTAATTTAGAAACATATTTACTGGAAGGTGTGAAGTGAGGTTATGTTTTCAAATATGCTTACATTTATAAAATATCATATTTTAATTATTCAGAGAAACCTTCTAAGCGTCAGCCAGCGCGTCTCCGTTACAAAATAGAGAAAAAAGTTAAAGACCACAACAGAAAACTAAAAAAGGAGGCAAAGAAGAATCCAAAATCTAAAAAAGCTAAGCCAATTCAGATTCCAAATGAGTGTCCATTCAAAGAAGATATTTTAAAAGAGGTGGAAGCTGTAAAGAAACACAAAGAAGAAGAAAGACAGAAGAGAAGGGAACTAGCTAAACTTGAGAAACAGAAGAAACTAGAAGAGAAGAAAGGAAACAATGTGGACATGGGTACACTAGTAAGTATTCAAAATTGTTCTTTTATTTTATAGAATTGATTTTTAGAAGATAATTAGCAATTATTAACAATTTTTTGGTTACCCCGGTTATCATAAACTTTTGCTTGAAATAAAGTACTTCTACTTAACAACATACATTAAGCTTAGGCTTTAAGCCTTAATCATCATTTAAATATGGATTTTTTTCAATTGTTTTAAATATAAATGAAATAAAAACACCTTTTTATTATACCTCTATTATTATTTATTGTCCTTATTTAGGTAGCTAATGCTCAGGCCAGAGGGAAAGTCCATGAAGCGTTCAAAGGAAATGAAATTGAAACTGATGATGGTATGGGTAAGGACAGACAGCAAGAGAACTCATTGAAGACTTACTATAGAGAGTTTAAGAAGGTCATAACTGAAGCAGAGGTCATTTTAGAAGTGGTGGATGCAAGAGATCCTCTTGGTAAGCTATTCCTTATTTGTTAATATGATTCCTGATGTCCATTTTAATCCTTCATATTTTTTATTGATCCATATTAATAATAATATATACATCACATCATAAAGTTATTCAATTGCGATGTGAAAGAAAGACAAACTAGCACACTTTCAAATTTTAAATATTAGTAAGGATAATATTATAAGTTACTGACTGATTCTTTCACTCATCCTTTTTAAAAAATGTATGCATTATTAATTTGGGAATTCAGGATTAGTGACTCATAATATGAAATTTTTAGGTACCCGTTGCACTCAAGTAGAAGAAGCTGTACGAGAATCTGGAAAGCGCCTAGTCCTAGTATTAAATAAAGCAGACTTAGTGCCAAGGGAAAACCTCACAGCTTGGTTGAAGTATTTACGGAGAACAGCCCCCGCAGTACCATTTAAAGCGTCCACTCAGGACCAGCAACATAACCTTGGTAGAAAGAAGATGAAGCATATTGTAAAAGAGAAAGAGATGAAAGGTTAGTTTTTGTTTAATTTGGATAAGTAAAATTGTTTGTTTGTATAGTTTGAACTTAAGTACTTCCATAAGCTTTTTAAATAATATGCAAAATTACCTTCATTTTCTGTTTTTGAATCATAAGCCAAATTAAAAGATATGTTATTTTTTTACAAAAAAAAAATTAATACTTAAAGAAAAGCTATTAATAGTTATAAATAAGTGTGTAGTTATGAGTTAATTAATTATTTGCATGATGTTGCTTTACAATATGATATGCTACGGCTAATAACTATTTTCAATTTTCCTTCAGGATCAGCCTGTGTCGGTGCAGAGTTACTAATGAGCCTACTCGGTAACTACTGTAGGAATAAGGGTATCAAGACGTCTATAACAGTTGGTGTGGTTGGCCTCCCTAATGTTGGCAAGAGCTCAATTATCAACAGCTTGAACAGATCCCGGGCGTGTAATGTTGGTAGTACTCCTGGAGTTACAAAGTTAGTAATTTGTATTATTCATATTCTTTGTTATTTATATTGTTAATTGATTTCGAAGAGTTTTTTTTAAAGCCTTTGTAAAATTTATTCAAATTCGTACTTAGGATAGTCTAATTATTATCAATGTAAGTAATTTTTTTAAGTGTAAATTTCAAGCATTTCAAGTGTTGTTTACTATTCGTTGGGAAAATTAGAATTGCGAATTTGGAAAGTTGAGAATTAGTAGATGAAAACTGAATCTAATATGGCAATTTTAAAGCATTAGAGAGTACATATTTCAATCCACTTATTCTTCTAAATACCTCTTGAAAACTTACCATAATAATTATATTCCAGACAAATGCAAACCGTGCAGTTAGACTCAAAGATCAAGATCCTCGACAGTCCAGGGATAGTTTTCCACTCAGGGTCGGAAAGCGATGCAACGGTAGCTCTAAAGAATGCTATTCGAGTGGGAGCATTGAAGGATCCCATAACACCTGCTAATGCGATCTTACAGAGAGCTAATAAGCATACACTAGTGGCATTGTATTGTATACCGGAGTTTAGTACACCCCAAGTGAGTCAATTTTTTTATTGTTAAACATATTTTTTCCGAATATGAAAATAGAACGTCATCCTCATTTTAGCTGTAAAAATATACAGAAGCTTGTTTTTATTGCTGTGTCTTTCATAATTGACGGTTTCACAGTATGAAATTTTGCATGTACATATTTCGTGTAAAAATATACTGGGCATATAAATTAATAATATATAAAAAAGCATATTTTACGAACTTCTCTTATCCATTTTCATTTATCCATTTTCATAAATGAAAATTATTTTTATGATGTAATAAATATTATTAAATATGTTATTCAATCCAGGAATTCTACGCCAGTCTAGCATCACGTATGGGTCGGTATAAGAAGGGAGGTGTGCCCGACCAAGAAGCCGCTGCAAGAATATTGCTCAATGATTGGAATACTGGGAAGGTAGTGTTTCTTTTTATTGATGTGTACCTCAGATTTTTGTGTTATTTAAAAGCCTATTACCTAGATTAGGCATTGAGAAGTGTTAATCATAAGTCAGAATTATAAAAATATACATTAAGCGCTTGTACACCTTAATATTTTATACAAATTTTTAAGTTCGTATTTTTCAATTCAAATCTATAGGCAGCTCCGAAAATCTAATATAAATAAGCTAGTTAAATATTAGCTGATTAAATAGTAACAATTTGACAAACATCACCTTATGGAAAGAAATCTATGTAACAATTTAAATATTAAACCTATTATAATAAACTTTATATTCAATGTTCTCTTCCAGGTCCGCTATTTCACGGAGCCTCCAGAGACGCCGGTTTCCGAAGTGCATGTAGATGCTAAAATAGTGACGTCAATGGCGCAGGAATTCGACATTAATTCCTTTGAAGCGATGGAAACTGAGGCTATCAATGCACTGAATTGTCAACCTAATGACGATGCTATTAAAGTAAGTTATTCATGGAACTGTTAATAGAATTTGGAATTTTGTTTGTTATCTCTGTGTAACAAAAAACATAAACTCGTCCCGATAATCGATCTTAGAAGTAAGAACTTTTGATTAAATTCGAACAGTGATCACTAGACAAATGTCTAATCTAATTAAAAACATGACAGTAAAATATAAATATTATGTTGTGAGTTTTGCTAATAATATTATGTGTAAAATTGTGTCAATGTAATAAGAAAAACCTAGGCATTCAAATATAATAGTTATTTCAATGCAATTTTATTTCCAGATATCCAGCACAGGTCCAGTAACAGCCATGGATGAAATGCAAATCGATGAAGAAGAAGGCTTATTATCAAAAACAGTCAATATTCGACCAAAACTAGATAAAACTGGTAGGAACGCTGTAAAAGCGAAAAATGACCCCGAAATGCAAATAGAAGGAAACACTAAGCAAAATAAACTAAGGAAAATGCAGTTTAAAAAGGATAAAAAGAAAAAAGCTAAAAATGAAAAGAAAGCGGTACAATTGGCTGATGTTTTAGAAACTGTTACTTTAACTAATTCAGTTAAGAAAGATGACTACAGTTTTAAGGAGGATTTCTCATTGTAGTGCGGCATATTATATGCTAAGTTGAAATATATTGTATATTTCTATCTATTGAATGCTTGTTTTATTTATAAATTATTTGAAATATGTGTTTGTTTGTTTGTCTGATTTTTACATCGCAAGCAATTCAAGTTATTCAAGTAATTTTTGCACATAGAAGATTAGAATGTATGGCTATAATATATAAATAAAATAATTGTATAATATAGGTGTATAGCATAGTCTTTATCTGAATTAATTAGGTTGAATTCACCATACACGCAACCCATTTCAAAAACATTCAACATAACAAAAGTGGCATGTTATGGTAATTATATTTATCAGTTATTACCTCTATTATCACTCACATTCAATAGACTCGCGTTCAAATGTGAACATAAAAGGACATAATTATATTTTAACAAAAACCTAAACCCCCTTTACAGTTTACATGATCAGTACTTAGTGGGGCCAACCAAAGATGTGAGGTAACAAACCAAAAAAAAAATACAGTCGAATAGAGAAACTTGCTTTTTATCAATCCTTGCAAAACAATATATTTAATTTAAATTACATTTCTTAAAATGGGACTCATCATAATAAATAATAATTATAATAAATCTGTAGAGAGGCCAATTCTGTACATGAAATATATTTAAAAAAAAACTATGAAGGGGTGATAAGGGATCGCTACTGATGCCAAAAATGCAATTAGTAAAATTTTTGTCTGTCTGTCTGTCTGTCTGTCTGTCTGTCTGTCTGTATATTCGTTATAGAAACAAAAACTACACGACGGATTTTAACGAAATTTGGCACAATTATTCTTCATACTCCTGGGCAGGTTATAGTATACTTTTTATTACGCTACGATCAATATGAGCAGAGCAGTGAAGGGAAATATTGGGAAAACGGGAGAAGTTACTCCATTTTTTAAGCTTCCGTCGCGTGTGCAGCCTTAATGGTAAAAGCTACATAGAAATCATGTACGACACAAATGTTCTTAAATTTATTACCTATTCAATAAAAAAAGAATCATGTAAATCGGTGTAGAAACACCAAAGTTATACATGAAATACGCTATAAGTCATCGCGCGTGAATACAGAATCATGCCATAAGGATTATTTTTGTGTATCAGTTGCCGCGTTCGACGCGCTTCGCGGTAATAATATACTAATATTATAAAGAGGAAAGGTTTGTAATTATGTATGTATGTATGGTTTTCACGCATAAACTACTGGACCGATTTCAAAAATTCTTTCACAATTTAGAAAGCTTCACTGAGCAACATAGGCTAGGTTTTATCCAGGAAATCCCACGGGAACGGGAACTATGCGGGTTTTTCTTTGAAAACGCGGGCGAAGCCGCAGGCGGAAAGCTAGTAATAAATAATGAGCGTTAAATCCGCTCTTTGTATGTCTCTATTATAAGCTATCTTAACCATGTAACAAACAATATTTCTATGTATGTACAATAAAGAGTATGAATCTACAGGTAAATTAGCTTGGAGAAATTTTTGCATATGTAGTGGTGTGTATATTACTCAGATCTTGGAGCGCGTTTCCACTATATCGTTCTGGCCTATACAAAAATGTTTCGATATCCTAACATTACTATTTAATTTTATACTTATTCCTAGCAACACTTTTGTTTTCAATAAAAACAACTTTTAATTTGAAAGAAAATGGTTTTGACTTTATAAAAAAAATATATCATTCAATTTCACGTCCTTGAGCAAACGACAAGGCGACTACCGTGAAACAATAAAATATCGTGTCCATTATAATTTGTTTCATAATTAATATTTGACCATAATAATTACGAAACAAAACAAATAAATAAATCGTCACTTGATAGTGGAAAGTGGAAACACGCACAAAACCAGAATAAACCAGTTTACGCTGTCCGCAGGTGCCAAATGCAGTTGTTTGGTACCGTTAGAACATAAAGCACACATTTCATTCAAAAATTATAATTATTATGTACGTAGTTTAATTGATAAAGGAGAATGACCACGGGTGGTATCGGTAAAAAAAGGAGAATGACCACGGGTGGTATCGGTAAAATTTGAGTTGTGCCACGTATTCGTGATATTGTTAATTCCTATTTGTATTTATAATGATCATATGTATCATTATTAAGTCTTAATTATACCGGATAAATTGAAATAATATTAAAAGTTTGTGTTTTGAAACATGTATGACCACGTATGGAATCGGTAAAATACTAATTGTGTCACGTGTTCGTGATATTGTTAATTCCTATTTGTATTTATAATGATCATATTTATCACTATTAAGTCGTAATTATACCAAATAAATAGAAATAAAAGTAAAAGTTTTTGTTTTGACACATATATCTATCTCTCTTGCAAGCGTCCTGCGTCATATGTCATAGTTTCTATTTGAAATGAATCTTGAATGAATGTGTTCGACGCTAAGGTTCGACGCAATGTTCGACGTAATTTATTTTGAAATAGGTAATGTTTATTACGATTTACTTTTCACATTTGTCTTGTAAATTAAAATATTACCTATGTAATAAATGTAAAACTTAACGTTCATCGTTAGTTTAAACTCGATAAAGTATTTTTTTGAAGTGTTGAATAAAACTATTGTTTTATTTTTATTGTCGCGAACTGCGGCTTATTTATATAAAAACTTTAATCGTTTCTAAAAATACTAACATCAAGCTTTAAATTGAGCTATATTTCATCTTGACACAATAAGTTTGATTGCGATACCAAGTGCCATAGTCACTTGGGCAATCTCCTTTTGTATTTGTTGATTGTTGTTATTATTTGTTATTATTGTTATAATATTTGTTGAAGTGTTTAATTTGTGTGTAAGTGTTGTAACTTTGTATTGTTAATTCAAAATGGCTCCAGTGTTAAAACATGGTCGAGGCAAGCCTTTGACTTCTCAAACTAAAGAATTAAACTTTAAATGTCGTTTCTTTTTCAGGTTAGTAAATTTTTCATTTTAGTAACATTGTCATTTTGTAAAATCATGTTCATTTTGTAAAAGTTATACGTATGTTAAATGTGTAAATATTAAATTAAAGTCTCATCTTTTTCAGAGGAGAAACACATATTATAGTTTAATTTAAAATCCCATATTTATATAATATATATATATATATATATAAAATAAAAACTAAAAATAAAATGTTGTTTTATTTTATTTGCTGACCATACACTACTACAAACGCAAAAATTTCTCCAAGCTAATTTACCTGTATTTAATTTATGCAGTAGGCCTCATATTTAACGTGAAGCAGGGTCGATTCCTTTTCATAAGAATATCTATAAACATAATATTAAATAAAACCCATACAAGCTTTATTACTTTGTATATTTTAATTATTATACATTATTTATTTTTCTTCAATGTCGTCTGTACAAATGAAAAATAAAAAAAATTAAATAATGCCGAGAATCCAGTCTATCTCTGATCGCGAGTTTTTCACCACGCTACATCAATGTTTTGTTTTGCTTCAACGCACAAAATATGATATCTCTGTCTCTATCTTATGCCCTGTACATTGTCTATTGGACAATAATATTATACTTATTTGAAGAATACATTTTTACTTAAATTTTAATGAATAAATAATTATATATAATTTTTTTTCTGAATACTACAAATTACCAATAGATTTTATATTATATACCTATACACAGATGTGAGTATCTTTTTATTTCTCGACAACATTTGAATCGTCCTCTAGGATATGTCTAGGATAAATATTTTAAATTCTCCCGCCAACAACGACAATCCCATAGCGACGGTGTGTTCAATTCCTATTTGATAATTTGGCCCAATAAGAACGTTCCATCTGTCTGCGTAATGCAACGTCACATAATGAACCTGTATACAGTATGTCTCTTTCCAACTAGTGATATTTTCATATATTTATTTCTTTCACTAATTTTGTAATCGTATGTCACTACAGTTGCCGACTCATTCCCTCATACGGCCTTTGCTTAAGATAGAATGAGACGGCGAATTTACTACGTAACATAGCAGTTAAAATTAAATAATAGAGCGTCTCAAAATTTTTTGTGCTTATTAGTTATTCGTGGCTAGTTTGCTCGCGAGTGAGGGTGTCTGTGTCAAACAAAATGAAATCGCTAGTTTTAGGATTGGTCAGCTTGCTGGCAATTTATTCAGTTAATTGTGATGTATACTTCGAAGAAAAATTCCCTGATGGTAAGTACAAAACTACGAAAGGCCAAAAAGACAAAAGTGCCGGCATGCCGCGTGTAGGAATCGATAGCCGATACCGGCTACATTTCATAGATTTTACAAAGACTTATTTCTGTTACAGATTCATGGGAATCTAATTGGGTATACAGTGAACATCCCGGAAAAGAATTCGGTAAATTCAAGCTGACAGCGGGAAAGTTCTACAATGACCCAGAAGAAGATAAAGGTACCTCTTCCTTTCTAATCAAAATCATACACGTAGTCAACTATTTTAAGTGTTTTTATTAATATACGAATAAGTGTTTTTATTAATATACGAAATATTTTGAATAATATGTGACAAAAGGAGGCCGTTTTTAATACAATTAAGCAATAGTCCAATAATAATCCAATTAATTTCGATCCACATGAGTAATTTTCATTATGTACGAAACCGGCAAAAACTCCGCTACCCTCACGAGTTTTTTACCGTACCTACCTACATAATAAATCAGTTTGCTGAACCTATTTTTCCATATTAAATGAGTATTTTTTGTCAGGTCTACAAACATCAGAGGATGCGAGGTTCTATGCCCTCTCAACCAAATTCAAGCCGTTCTCAAACGAGGGCAAGCCCTTAGTTGTGCAGTTCTCTGTGAAACATGAACAGGACATCGACTGCGGTGGTGGCTACCTGAAAATCTTCGACTGCAAGTTGGACTCCAAGGACATGCACGGAGAGACACCCTACGAAATTATGTTTGGTCCTGACATTTGCGGTCCTGGTACTAAGAAGGTAAGAAATCTATACCTCAATATAAAACTGTCACCATGGAAAGCTCTTTAATCATGTCTCATATTTTTATTTTGCACCTGCATGTTGCATTGAATGATTTTTCTAGAAAATTCTTCACTTTCATATTAAAATGTAGAAGTCCACTAAAAAAATATAGTAAATAGTAAATATTAAAATGATCAATTTACCAAATTGTGGTATTAAATTATAGAATCAAGGCCAATATATTAAGTTCCGAGGAAATTACTATGATGGTTTTTACTTTTTATATCATGTAGGTATTTCGTTACTTTTTTTAGATTAGGTTTTTTTTTCAATCAATCATCAATCAATGTTTGATCGATTATATTTAGTACCTTGTAACATCTTGTAATTTAAATTTTCAGTAAATTTTAAGCTGTTATACACTATTTATAGGCATCAAATATTGAATAATAATTAATCATCTTGATCATAATCATTTTTAGTCATTATTTTATTGAAAGGATATTTCACCTTGACTATAAATAATATTGCTGTTGCATGCCAACATAACATATTCTGATGTATATCTCATTTTGAACATACTTATTAATACTAGTAATAATAACGCTGTAACATGCAATTTATTTATTTATTTGAATTTAAACAGAACATAAAGACTAAAACTTGGGTTCATTAAATAATAATATGTAAGTAATGACCTACCTATTTAATTATTTTGTTAATGGCATCATTCAATTTGTTAACAATATCCATTATTATTAAATAATGATAAGTTATCAAAGTTTAATTGATGCATATTAACTAAAAATATAAAAATAATACTAAAAATAGAAAAAGTTTTGACACATTCATCATATGAGTTGAATTTTATTATCAGATTTTATTAATCAAATGGAATTGGGTTATCAGTTTTTATCTTTATCGAATGGACGTAAATATTTATTGCCAATATAAAGTAATTTTGATTAAAATTAATGATTGATTTTAACAAAACTATTAATCAAATCTCTATTATCATGTATTTCATAAAATTGTATGCTAAAAAAAAGATAGAAGGGTATTCAATTCAAATGTAGCTTTTATAATCTTTTTTGCATCTAGGTAGGCTAAGTTCTTAAAACTATTTCACAACTCATATTAATCAGCTTTCTGCGCCTTATCAATATAAAAACCCCATAGCTTTAAAATTGGCTAAACACAAATCTCTATTACTTCTAGGTGCACGTAATCTTCAGCTACAAGGGCAAGAACCACCTCATCAAGAAGGACATCCGTTGCAAGGACGACGTCTACACTCACTTGTACACTCTGCTCGT
>CAJQZM010041825.1:0-18784 GCA_907164665.1 Colias nastes | reverse complement strand
CAACTTCTTTTTCGTTTATGTTATCTTCAACTGTGTCGTTACTAGTGGACTGAACGGCACCATCCTGTATCGGTGGCGTATCTAATAATTCTCGTTCTATTATTTTTGCAGTTTCCAGATCAAATCCTGTTTTAACTAAATCGCTTTGCAAACTTCCTAAAGGTCGGTTAGGAATATCAATATTAGCACTTTTGATAGATTCAATTTTTTCAATATATTCTTGAATTTTTGTTATCGTATCCTCATTTTCTGTAACATAACCTTCGTTAGCGGATTTTTGTTTAATATCTTGGGATCCATCATCAGACCATCGCAGAGCTTGATGCTCACTATCTGAATCATGTGTGACACATACTTTAACATTTTTACTCTGAGTTTCAGGTACTAACGGCAAATCCGGAGAAGTATTGCTCGAAGTAGATGAGTGAAATGTTTTATTACAGTGAAGTTTTCTGGGTGTTGAAGACTTTCTTCTTGATTTTGTAGGAACATCTGCCAGTGTAGGTGAAATGTTATGACTTTTCTCTTTAATATTAATTATTTTTCTGGCTGATATTGTTAGTTCAGTCGAATTTTTTCTAGTTTTAGTACTTTTAATTGGAGAAACTCGTCTTGGCTTAATTTTCATGAAATTTTTAGGAGTTTCTTTCTTAAAAGGTGACTTATGCTTCTGAAGATTAGTCTTTGTTGGTCTAGATTTTACAGTCTTAGTTTTAGTCACTGTAGCATCTTTCTCTCGCGACATGTTACATTTATTTGTTTTCTTCTCTTCTTCGTCTGATACGTCACCAGCTCTCGTCGAATTATTTACAATTGGAGAATTATAATAAGACACATTTTTGGTGCACTTTCGAACAGGTCGTCTTGATTTTGCACATTTCACATCAGAGTCTTTAGGTGATACTTTTTGAATGTCACTGGATTTAGAAACCTTAGGTTTAGACTTTGATTCAGTAATCTTGCACTCGGAAACTTCTGGAATGGGAACATAATCTTGATCGTCGGGTTTGTAGTAAGAGCCTCCACTGGAATAATCAGTGGGCCGAGAAGAATATGACGACGGTGTTGCTTGAGTAGGGTTTGGCGTATCAAAAAATCGAGGTGTTGGTATATTCATAATTTTTATTTCCGATATTGGTTCATCTGGTAAATCTGGACCTAGAAATTTAGGCGTTTCCATTTGTATATCATATAGTGCCTGTTTGTAAGGCGTTTCTAATAAATCTGATATATTAAGTTTGGCCCCAATAACATTTTGTAAAGACAATCTTTCATTTTCTGGTGTATCTATTTCATTTTCCATTTCAATTGGCTTCGGTTTGTCAACAACTTCAGGTTCACTTGTAATAGGATGCTTCACAGCAGATATTATATTAATTGATGGTTTGATTTTCTTGTCTACTTTAAGATCACTGATTGGAGGTTCTTCAACAATTTCTGCAGACTTAGTTTTCCTTTTGGATTTTTTAGCTTTTGTAGCTTCTGCTTTACTGTCATTACTATCATTTTCTTTGGTCGACTTGTTATCTGCCTTTTTCTTTTTCCTACTACTTTTTGGAACAGAAGTTGGGTAAGTATTTTCAGTAGAAGCTACAAGCGCTCGCAATCCTTCATCCCAGTTGCGTTTCTTAATTCCTTTCTGTTCTTTGTTTAATTGAGAATTATTATGTGCATTTGGATTATCATTTCTATCTGTATGATTATCATTTGTATCTGTTACCATGTTCACTGTAGGACGAATAGGTGAGTCACTTAAAACAACAACTGAGTCATCACTTGTATTCTTTTCAGGTATTGCTTCATTTAGTATTCTTCTTGGCGTGGTGAAATCTAAAACACGTACATGTGATGAACGTCTCGGTGTAGATGACGATTTCCTTAACGGTGGTAATACGTGAGGGGTGCTCGTCTTACTGGGAGCTGTATTATCCTTTGGTAAAGAAGCATGGGTCACGGAATCAACAGTTTTTACAAGACCTACATCTTTCATCTGAGTAGGTTTTTGATCTTTTGGAACTGATGTATTGTCTGAAGGCACTTCAATAAAGAGTGGTCTGCGTTTTGGAGAAACTGTAGAAGCTTCATTTGTTGGTTCAATTTTATTCTTTGCATCATTCTGCAAATTATTTGCAGTGGATGAAGTTGGCCTAGTAATAATATTATATGGTCCTATAAAATAAAAAAAATATTGTAATATTTACTTGTGTCATAATAATATGTATTAATTATGAAAATATGGTATTATATCTACCTGAAGTTGGAACGATGATCAATGTAGGCATTGCCATTATTTCTTCCTTAGAGTAATTGGAGCCCCTCCTTCTGTCTCTCTGTCTTAGGCCAGGTGGCCCATTAATCATTAAAGTATGCCCCGATTGAGGAGTTGTTGATGTAACATTTCCCTTCAAAATTGGCATAACATTGCATTGTTTATCTATTTTCACATCTGACAATATTCTAATTTTATTGCCTATAACTTTATTATTATTCCCCAAGTGTGTTTGCGATTTGTCTCCTGCGATATTTTGGCACTGTACAATGGGACTAGCAAGATTGTTAGCTGGCTGGTATTCTATTAGTCTTGGTGGACCTTTAATGTTACTTATTAAAGTTTCTTTGGCAGTTTGCGTTGCCCTGTGAATGAAAGAATGGTATTATTTTCTGTGTTTAAAAAAACATGTATAAAATGTAAATAATATGATTAAAAATATACACACATGGGCATGACCATATCTGTTGTACTTGAATCCGGTACCTTTGTGACTCTATCTTGATTGTTACCTAAAATAATAAATAATAACTATTAATCTAAAGTTTTCACATTATTTCTTGAAACAAACAAAATCTATGTATTTTATACTTAGCGCCCTCACATTAGGGTTTTAGCAGCGCGACAGTGTCATAACATATCCCTTCATATCTACGGGGAAATATTTCAAAAACAAAGCTGGAATAATTATACAATGCACATAATTTTTTCCAGATTTTTTAGGGTTCTGTTGTAATTGTCTCATCTTGAGTCCCACAACAACGCACATGAATTTCCAAAATAAATCGTATACCCTACGATTTATTTTGCACTTGCACATTTTACAATAGTATTATATAGACGTGAGCGTGCATGACTGGCTCATTGCCGATTCGATGATCTAAATAAACAACTGTTTACACTGTGAAATTTTTACATCTCCACAGTCACGCAACTGCCGCTGCTAAGTCGCCAAAATGTAAAGGCGCTCCAATAAATGTACAATATTTCAATAAAAAAATTGTTAATGAATAAATTAAGTACTTAAACAAGTAATGAATCATGACTATTGTATTTTTCTATCTTACCAAAAATACCGTTTGCAAAATCTTGAAAGTTTTCTTCATTTGAAATTCTATTGGATATAATATTATCGTATAACTTTTCATTTGTAACACTTTTGTTACACACAACATTCAAAATGTTGTTGAATTCTTCAATCTTTTGTTTAGAATCTATGCAACTTGCTTTTGTCATCTGAAAAAAAATATAGCATTTAAAAAAAATATAAAAAAATGTATAGCCTACTATATTGAAAATTCTTCCTTAGTCTCCTATACGTCAATAATATATAATACAAACACCTAAAAAACATATGTACCTAAAGGCCTTTTAAACTAAAACTTTTTACCTTCAATTTTACAAGTATTCATGTATAGTTATTTATTAACCTACCACCGATTCAGACTCTAATCTTTAAAAAGATGAGAATTAACATAATAAGTACTACTTACCTGTTGTATTTGGTTAACAGATAGACAATTATGACTTATGGTGCTTAAATCATAAGTAACTTGTTTTATAGAAGTGCTACTCAAATTATTTTTATCCTGTTTTGCATCCTGGCCATCTTTCTGATCTATGCTTATTGAAATACTGTTTTTCAACCCTACTTCTGGTTTTAAGCCACATTTTGAATTTCCTGTAATTATTAAACATGTTTTAGAAATATTATGAAAAATTATACAACAATTTTGAGGTTATATTCTTAGCATTGTTATAAATTTTTACAAATCAGGCAATAATTAAATACTATTTGTGCTCTTATCATAATTTCTCTATTCTTTTGTTACAATGGAAAAATTACTATCAAAGCTTGTGTATTGAAATGATAATAAAAGGTATTTGGAACATGTACAAAATACTTGTTATCTCATATTGATAGAACCATCTAGAACAATTATTTCTGAAGGAAAATTATAATAGATATATTATGCTATTTTCGCAAAAAAGGATAGTTAGAATTCAGGTTTTCTCATACCAGGTAAATCTTCCAAAGAGGTCGCCTCCACAGAGTTATTATAAGTGGAATGTTCTTCGTTTATTGACTGTGTATGAAGGGTTGTTGTTGATATTTTGCTATTACAAACACATGTTTTCAAATTCAGTTGATTACATACTTCACATGTTCCCTTTGGCACACTGGATTTCTGGAAACTGGAATACAATTTGATGAGAATAAATTTTATTTAGATAGGTATTTACTTTATATGTTAAACCATTGTATTGGTCATGGTATATATTTGATAGAAGATGAAAGGCAAGCAATTCTTTTCATGTCCAGAATATATGAATGAATTGAATGGATAGGACCAAGATTTTACACGGCTAAGGGAATTCTCAAGTTTTATTTTTGAGTTGAAGACCTTTTCATTGAATTATACACACTAAATTATAGTCATAGCATTTATCCTACTTCCTATCCTACTAATATCACACCCCGGACACTCCATACAAAATGATCGTTTTGACAGTCACACTGTAGAGACTGCAAATGTGTGTGTTAACGCTTTATGGTTGGCACATTTGTGACTAGCGTAAAAAAAAATTCGCGTTTTTCTGATGAAATACATCCGTAAACAGCACAATATCTAACCATTTTCTACGAAAAACGATAATCACAAATCCAAAATAATAAAATTACTTTAAGTCAATTTGATTAATGTTGTCAATCTTCGTTGCGTATCGTCCTTGCAGAAAAATATGGCCCATTTTATGTCTGATCGCGCGGGGGTGAGGTAAGTTTAATTTTGGCGGGAGGCGGAGAGTGTCCGTTCTGTAGCGTTTAGCTACTATTATGTATTCTGTGCTAATATTATAAATGCAAAAGTTTGTGAGGATGTGTGTGTGTGTGTGTGTTTGTTACTCTTTCACGCAAAATACTACTGAACCGATTACAATGAAATTAAGCACACATATAGAGGGTAACTTGGATTAACACATAGGATAGTTTTATCCCAGAAATCCCACGGGAACGGGAACTATGCGGGTTTTTCTTTGAACGCGGGCGAAGCCGCGGGCGGAAAGCTAACTAGTGTTATATAAATTTAAATATTACCTGGGTTTTTCAAGATCATCTGCATATAATTTATGGTGGTCAATGAGGCTGATAAGAAATTTAACTATTTCAAATAGATTTGTACATTGAAGTAATTTTTTGCGCAACAAATGTGGCTTACATGTTTCCACTGAAAAGAGAACAATAATTATACAATAACAAAGATATTTTTGATAATTCCAATAAGTACTATTATATTATGTTATGTGGTAGTGAATGGTTTTATATAAAATACGCTACAGATACAAACCATGTATTTTAACTGCCCTATAATCAGCCAAAATAGTCCGGAGCGATGTCATAAATATTCTGTCATATTCATTCCGAAACGCATCTAAATATGGACTGGCTTGAAGAAATTCATCATATGCTATCATTAATTCCTCTTCGGCAAGATATCCTGTTGAAGAAGCGACGATAAATAGAAGAATATTAAATGCCTGATGCCTCAACCGTTAAGAATGGACGTTAACACACTCCCGCCAAATAATAAGTTCTTACCTAGGACTAATTTTGCTAAATCCTGCGGTGGGAACGGTGGAATAGCCATTATGAATTCACTTTGGAAATACCACGACGTTATTTATCCATACAGGCGAACACACATAAAACATTTGACCATTTTTCAAATTAAACAAAAATAAACACGAAAAACAAATGACAAAACACGCTCTTCGCTTCCATTGACATTCGAATTTCGAGCTTTATGTTTTGACGTTTAAGTTTTTGGCGTTTTTGGCAGTTGACATTATGGAATAGGGAAGCTTTTGCTCAGTGAGTGAGTGACTAGGGCTGTACTATATTTTGTGCTGCAAAATATTTCTGCATCTCCTTTCAAGTAAAGAAACTGCAGACTGCAGTGCATATCTGTCACTGATACATAATCTCAAACACAGATCTCAAAGCATTTTTTATCGTTAAATCAGTCTTGTTCTATAATAGTTGTTGTTTTGAAGATAAACTTCTTCAACGTGTTGAGAGAAGGTTGAGAGTAAAATTTAAAAGAGTAAGGCGACGATTTTAGTGTCTTTGAATCTTGACAAAGAAGTTTCACTTCTGATACGTGCGCTCGGCACACACGCTCTTTTTTTATTATATTCATACAAATACTTGAGAGGTGTCAAGGGACATCTGGTTGGAATGAAGATATAAAATTACTGGCTTGCTTTCTATGAGAGAGAGAAAGAAAGAGAGATAGACAGATAGAGGAACTCGCGCACGCCGCACGTCTTTAGAACTAGAAAAAAGTGTCGTTACCACTATTAATAATTGTCTTAATTCTGTCTAGCCCCTTTCTGCAACGCGCCATTTTTTTTACAAATAGCTAATGTTTTCTAGTTGTAATTAACTAGATGCTCGCCCGGCATCCAATTGAGTTAACATAATTCATTCTCCTGTTGCGAGAACAAAAAGAGACATTAACTTGATCAATGATAATATTCTATTAAGAACATTGAGGTATTATTATAGAGAGGACACCACGAACAAAATCTGTGCGACAAGCGCGGCGGCGCGGGGCGGCCAGGGAGTCATACAATTTGCAAATATTCTGCCTATTATTACTTATAAATTAAAACCAATTAATGTAACAAATAAATATTGTTTATCTTATTAAAAAAATACGAATAAACTTATCAATTAAAACCAATCAATGTAAAAAAAAAAAAGACGGGTTGCACTCCGGGAGTGCCGGCAGAAGTGAAAACTTGATTATTAACGTTCAGCATGTTTGATATTTTGGAATGGTATCCGTCTTACGCATGGAATATAAGGGCTAAAAAAAAAATCCGTCTTACGCTTTTTCGATCAGGCCACGTGTCCTGACGCGAGTTTAAGATTTTATACCCAACGCCGCTAAAGAAGTTTTCACTTCAAAAATGGTTTGAGACGATTGACTCTAACTCGTGTTAGAAAAAGTGTAGTAGCGATGGCCTCTCTAGTACGTAGTACATAGTAACTCAATGATTAAGAAGCATGAGTGATGTTGACGATTCACTATAATTATATTTATCATTTATGCTATTTATATAAGATGTAATAATTATTTCACAATAATATTTAACCAAACTATATATAGGTCTACCAGAATCTGATGGCATATTTATATTTATAAAATAAAAGATTTTCATGTGGCAACTTTATTTGACAACTATCAAATTGGTTGTCAAATTATTTGTCTTCTTCGCAGTTGATGAATAATTTTTAGGATTTTGTCTAAAAAATCTTCGAACATGTCGAAGAAGCCGCTGCGATCACAAGCAAGAGGTGTTGTTTACAATGTGTATAGAAAAATATTCGATGAAGAAGGGTCAAAAACATCACAATTTTCAATTTTGAAGATTTTATTGGTAAATTTGACTTACCCGGTTTGATACTTTTAATTAAAAATATTATAAGTAGGTAACTATAATATTGTTTGTTGATTACTATATAATTTTATGAAAACTTATTACAGGTGTTTCCAATACGGCTATTCGTCAAGTCCAAGCTGTCCAAGTCAACTTTATAATGCGTGTGTATCTGTTAATACTTACGAAAATAAACATAGTTTTATTTTATTTTTGTTTTATTTTATAAAAAATTATAAGCAATCTAGTTTTGATCTGCATTATCATTACATCCATATTTTGACATGGCATAATGATAATGATATATATAATTATGTGTAAATAATAATATGATTGTATTACCTAAATAAAACTAATATGTATGTACCTACATAATATTAAGTGGATATCTCATTATTAAGTACAGTATTGTCCACTTATGTAATGTGACTAATGATATTGAGGACAAAATAAAAAATAAGCAGTATCAAGATCGTTCAGTCCATTTTCCCTAGGGTTGCACACTCAAAATTTTGATTTCCCTAATTGCCATCAGATTCTGGTTTACCTATAAAAGTTTATACCACAGGCACACCCCGGACACTCCATACAAAATGATCGTTTTGACAGTCACACTGTAGAGACTGCAAATGTGTGTGTTAACGCTTTATGGTTGGCACATTTGTGACTAGCGTAAAAAAAAATTCGCGTTTTTCTGATGAAATACATCCGTAAACAGCACAATATCTAACCATTTTCTACGAAAAACGATAATCACAAATCCAAAATAATAAAATTACTTTAAGTCAATTTGATTAATGTTGTCAATCTTCGTTGCGTATCGTCCTTGCAGAAAAATATGGCCCATTTTATGTCTGATCGCGCGGGGGTGAGGTAAGTTTAATTTTGGCGGGAGGCGGAGAGTGTCCGTTCTGTAGCGTTTAGCTACTATTATGTATTCTGTGATTACGGTATGCTATTAACAAAAATATTTACCTTTTTACTGTCATCATGCCTGTCAAATGCGCATCTTTGCTTACATTGCTCACAAGTCACTGCGGGACCATACTTGCGCTCAGAATTTGCACAGCGTTGACATTTATTTCCTGCAAACATGATCATATGAAAACACTTATTTTATGAAACATTCACTGTTACTGTTAGTTTTTTTAAATGTATCCTATATTATAGTGTAGTATAAAGAATTTTTCATTCATTCCCTTCAATGCTTATAAAAGTTAAAGTTAAACCAAATGTAGGTCAAATTTTATACTTTCAATTCATGACTCACTTATTTATGTGTATATGATATTTATTGAAATTAGGATATTATCCTCAATAATGATACAAAAATTCTGGGTAATGGGTTTTTGTGTTATGACTAGATTTGCCATAAATAATTATTTATTTGACAAGTTCCAATGTTTTGTAATTTTTAGAAAGTTTTTTAAGCAGCTGTAATTCATGTTGTTCACTTACACATTTTTCTTTGATTGAACTAAATTCTAAATTTTTTTCAAATACATGCACCCCTAATATGTGGTGAACCATAACTTACCAATGAATGCAGCGATAATGTTGCAATATTCACATGCTGTTGGTTTGCCATAGGCCTTGACGTTAGCCTCACATTTCTTACATATTGAAGATGTATTAGATTTACTGTAAAAATTTAGTTCATACAATTTGTGCTGTCAATTTACATTGTCTTCAAATAATTATTGTGGATGCAAAGTTCGGATTGATAATGTGTAAAATGCATGTCATCATTCTAAGCAGAGGTAAACTATGCAAGTGCAATAATTAACGATGAAATTCTAAAGCTTAGCGTCACATGATTTGGCGAATGACACTGACCTTGTTTGTTGAAACTCCGAGCGGCAATATGTGCACTTCACCACCGGGAACGAGCCACGGCATTCCTGAAATATCCAAACACAATCGCGTCAGCACTGACGTAGACAGTATTGCAACGCAAAACAAAACTGATGCTTTGCAATATTATTAAAGGTTTATCGACATTCCACTATAATATTTACCTTGCACAGTTGTTCACCAGGAGACAATTCTTCGAAAGGATGCCTCGAGAAACAACGGGAACAGGCGAATAGTGCAGTAGATGTAGAACTCATTTTACTTGATTACGAATCTCAAGTCTCAACTACTTTAATACGTTTCACAGATACAAACTTAACAATGTGTGGTTAAAAAACAATAATATATATTGAAATAATAATAAAAATATAGGTTTAATAGATTTACCTACATAAAAAAAATCGCAACAACAAATTGTTCACAGTTGTTACTTGTTGGAGAAAATTAATAACCGCCATGTTAGATGAACGATCATTGAACGAAAATGAACGAATGGTAGGTAGGTATTATGAATGAAGATAGTAGAATGTATAAACTTTTATATAGTTTGGTTAAATATTATTGTGAAATAATTATTACATCTTATATAAATAGCATAAATGATAAATATAATTATAGTGAATCGTCAACATCACTCATGCTTCTTAATCATTGAGTTACTATGTACTACGTACTAGAGAGGCCATCGCTACTACACTTTTTCTAACACGAGTTAGAGTCAATCGTCTCAAACCATTTTTGAAGTGAAAACTTCTTTAGCGGCGTTGGGTATAAAATCTTAAACTCGCGTCAGGACACGTGGCCTGATCGAAAAAGCGTAAGACGGATTTTTTTTTTAGCCCTTATATTCCATGCGTAAGACGGATACCATTCCAAAATATCAAACATGCTGAACGTTAATAATCAAGTTTTCACTTCTGCCGGCACTCCCGGAGTGCAACCCGTCTTTTTTTTTTTTACATTGATTGGTTTTAATTGATAAGTTTATTCGTATTTTTTTAATAAGATAAACAATATTTATTTGTTACATTAATTGGTTTTAATTTATAAGTAATAATAGGCAGAATATTTGCAAATTGTATGACTCCCTGGCCGCCCCGCGCCGCCGCGCTTGTCGCACAGATTTTGTTCGTGGTGTCCTCTCTATAATAATACCTCAATGTTCTTAATAGAATATTATCATTGATCAAGTTAATGTCTCTTTTTGTTCTCGCAACAGGAGAATGAATTATGTTAACTCAATTGGATGCCGGGCGAGCATCTAGTTAATTACAACTAGAAAACATTAGCTATTTGTAAAAAAAATGGCGCGTTGCAGAAAGGGGCTAGACAGAATTAAGACAATTATTAATAGTGGTAACGACACTTTTTTCTAGTTCTAAAGACGTGCGGCGTGCGCGAGTTCCTCTATCTGTCTATCTCTCTTTCTTTCTCTCTCTCATAGAAAGCAAGCCAGTAATTTTATATCTTCATTCCAACCAGATGTCCCTTGACACCTCTCAAGTATTTGTATGAATATAATAAAAAAAGAGCGTGTGTGCCGAGCGCACGTATCAGAAGTGAAACTTCTTTGTCAAGATTCAAAGACACTAAAATCGTCGCCTTACTCTTTTAAATTTTACTCTCAACCTTCTCTCAACACGTTGAAGAAGTTTATCTTCAAAACAACAACTATTATAGAACAAGACTGATTTAACGATAAAAAATGCTTTGAGATCTGTGTTTGAGATTATGTATCAGTGACAGATATGCACTGCAGTCTGCAGTTTCTTTACTTGAAAGGAGATGCAGAAATATTTTGCAGCACAAAATATAGTACAGCCCTAGTCACTCACTCACTGAGCAAAAGCTTCCCTATTCCATAATGTCAACTGCCAAAAACGCCAAAAACTTAAACGTCAAAACATAAAGCTCGAAATTCGAATGTCAATGGAAGCGAAGAGCGTGTTTTGTCATTTGTTTTTCGTGTTTATTTTTGTTTAATTTGAAAAATGGTCAAATGTTTTATGTGTGTTCGCCTGTATGGATAAATAACGTCGTGGTATTTCCAAAGTGAATTCATAATGGCTATTCCACCGTTCCCACCGCAGGATTTAGCAAAATTAGTCCTAGGTAAGAACTTATTATTTGGCGGGAGTGTGTTAACGTCCATTCTTAACGGTTGAGGCATCAGGCATTTAATATTCTTCTATTTATCGTCGCTTCTTCAACAGGATATCTTGCCGAAGAGGAATTAATGATAGCATATGATGAATTTCTTCAAGCCAGTCCATATTTAGATGCGTTTCGGAATGAATATGACAGAATATTTATGACATCGCTCCGGACTATTTTGGCTGATTATAGGGCAGTTAAAATACATGGTTTGTATCTGTAGCGTATTTTATATAAAACCATTCACTACCACATAACATAATATAATAGTACTTATTGGAATTATCAAAAATATCTTTGTTATTGTATAATTATTGTTCTCTTTTCAGTGGAAACATGTAAGCCACATTTGTTGCGCAAAAAATTACTTCAATGTACAAATCTATTTGAAATAGTTAAATTTCTTATCAGCCTCATTGACCACCATAAATTATATGCAGATGATCTTGAAAAACCCAGGTAATATTTAAATTTATATAACACTAGTTAGCTTTCCGCCCGCGGCTTCGCCCGCGTTCAAAGAAAAACCCGCATAGTTCCCGTTCCCGTGGGATTTCTGGGATAAAACTATCCTATGTGTTAATCCAAGTTACCCTCTATATGTGTGCTTAATTTCATTGTAATCGGTTCAGTAGTATTTTGCGTGAAAGAGTAACAAACACACACACACACACACATCCTCACAAACTTTTGCATTTATAATATTAGCACAGAATACATAATAGTAGCTAAACGCTACAGAACGGACACTCTCCGCCTCCCGCCAAAATTAAACTTACCTCACCCCCGCGCGATCAGACATAAAATGGGCCATATTTTTCTGCAAGGACGATACGCAACGAAGATTGACAACATTAATCAAATTGACTTAAAGTAATTTTATTATTTTGGATTTGTGATTATCGTTTTTCGTAGAAAATGGTTAGATATTGTGCTGTTTACGGATGTATTTCATCAGAAAAACGCGAATTTTTTTTTACGCTAGTCACAAATGTGCCAACCATAAAGCGTTAACACACACATTTGCAGTCTCTACAGTGTGACTGTCAAAACGATCATTTTGTATGGAGTGTCCGGGGTGTGATATTAGTAGGATAGGAAGTAGGATAAATGCTATGACTATAATTTAGTGTGTATAATTCAATGAAAAGGTCTTCAACTCAAAAATAAAACTTGAGAATTCCCTTAGCCGTGTAAAATCTTGGTCCTATCCATTCAATTCATTCATATATTCTGGACATGAAAAGAATTGCTTGCCTTTCATCTTCTATCAAATATATACCATGACCAATACAATGGTTTAACATATAAAGTAAATACCTATCTAAATAAAATTTATTCTCATCAAATTGTATTCCAGTTTCCAGAAATCCAGTGTGCCAAAGGGAACATGTGAAGTATGTAATCAACTGAATTTGAAAACATGTGTTTGTAATAGCAAAATATCAACAACAACCCTTCATACACAGTCAATAAACGAAGAACATTCCACTTATAATAACTCTGTGGAGGCGACCTCTTTGGAAGATTTACCTGGTATGAGAAAACCTGAATTCTAACTATCCTTTTTTGCGAAAATAGCATAATATATCTATTATAATTTTCCTTCAGAAATAATTGTTCTAGATGGTTCTATCAATATGAGATAACAAGTATTTTGTACATGTTCCAAATACCTTTTATTATCATTTCAATACACAAGCTTTGATAGTAATTTTTCCATTGTAACAAAAGAATAGAGAAATTATGATAAGAGCACAAATAGTATTTAATTATTGCCTGATTTGTAAAAATTTATAACAATGCTAAGAATATAACCTCAAAATTGTTGTATAATTTTTCATAATATTTCTAAAACATGTTTAATAATTACAGGAAATTCAAAATGTGGCTTAAAACCAGAAGTAGGGTTGAAAAACAGTATTTCAATAAGCATAGATCAGAAAGATGGCCAGGATGCAAAACAGGATAAAAATAATTTGAGTAGCACTTCTATAAAACAAGTTACTTATGATTTAAGCACCATAAGTCATAATTGTCTATCTGTTAACCAAATACAACAGGTAAGTAGTACTTATTATGTTAATTCTCATCTTTTTAAAGATTAGAGTCTGAATCGGTGGTAGGTTAATAAATAACTATACATGAATACTTGTAAAATTGAAGGTAAAAAGTTTTAGTTTAAAAGGCCTTTAGGTACATATGTTTTTTAGGTGTTTGTATTATATATTATTGACGTATAGGAGACTAAGGAAGAATTTTCAATATAGTAGGCTATACATTTTTTTATATTTTTTTTAAATGCTATATTTTTTTTCAGATGACAAAAGCAAGTTGCATAGATTCTAAACAAAAGATTGAAGAATTCAACAACATTTTGAATGTTGTGTGTAACAAAAGTGTTACAAATGAAAAGTTATACGATAATATTATATCCAATAGAATTTCAAATGAAGAAAACTTTCAAGATTTTGCAAACGGTATTTTTGGTAAGATAGAAAAATACAATAGTCATGATTCATTACTTGTTTAAGTACTTAATTTATTCATTAACAATTTTTTTATTGAAATATTGTACATTTATTGGAGCGCCTTTACATTTTGGCGACTTAGCAGCGGCAGTTGCGTGACTGTGGAGATGTAAAAATTTCACAGTGTAAACAGTTGTTTATTTAGATCATCGAATCGGCAATGAGCCAGTCATGCACGCTCACGTCTATATAATACTATTGTAAAATGTGCAAGTGCAAAATAAATCGTAGGGTATACGATTTATTTTGGAAATTCATGTGCGTTGTTGTGGGACTCAAGATGAGACAATTACAACAGAACCCTAAAAAATCTGGAAAAAATTATGTGCATTGTATAATTATTCCAGCTTTGTTTTTGAAATATTTCCCCGTAGATATGAAGGGATATGTTATGACACTGTCGCGCTGCTAAAACCCTAATGTGAGGGCGCTAAGTATAAAATACATAGATTTTGTTTGTTTCAAGAAATAATGTGAAAACTTTAGATTAATAGTTATTATTTATTATTTTAGGTAACAATCAAGATAGAGTCACAAAGGTACCGGATTCAAGTACAACAGATATGGTCATGCCCATGTGTGTATATTTTTAATCATATTATTTACATTTTATACATGTTTTTTTAAACACAGAAAATAATACCATTCTTTCATTCACAGGGCAACGCAAACTGCCAAAGAAACTTTAATAAGTAACATTAAAGGTCCACCAAGACTAATAGAATACCAGCCAGCTAACAATCTTGCTAGTCCCATTGTACAGTGCCAAAATATCGCAGGAGACAAATCGCAAACACACTTGGGGAATAATAATAAAGTTATAGGCAATAAAATTAGAATATTGTCAGATGTGAAAATAGATAAACAATGCAATGTTATGCCAATTTTGAAGGGAAATGTTACATCAACAACTCCTCAATCGGGGCATACTTTAATGATTAATGGGCCACCTGGCCTAAGACAGAGAGACAGAAGGAGGGGCTCCAATTACTCTAAGGAAGAAATAATGGCAATGCCTACATTGATCATCGTTCCAACTTCAGGTAGATATAATACCATATTTTCATAATTAATACATATTATTATGACACAAGTAAATATTACAATATTTTTTTTATTTTATAGGACCATATAATATTATTACTAGGCCAACTTCATCCACTGCAAATAATTTGCAGAATGATGCAAAGAATAAAATTGAACCAACAAATGAAGCTTCTACAGTTTCTCCAAAACGCAGACCACTCTTTATTGAAGTGCCTTCAGACAATACATCAGTTCCAAAAGATCAAAAACCTACTCAGATGAAAGATGTAGGTCTTGTAAAAACTGTTGATTCCGTGACCCATGCTTCTTTACCAAAGGATAATACAGCTCCCAGTAAGACGAGCACCCCTCACGTATTACCACCGTTAAGGAAATCGTCATCTACACCGAGACGTTCATCACATGTACGTGTTTTAGATTTCACCACGCCAAGAAGAATACTAAATGAAGCAATACCTGAAAAGAATACAAGTGATGACTCAGTTGTTGTTTTAAGTGACTCACCTATTCGTCCTACAGTGAACATGGTAACAGATACAAATGATAATCATACAGATAGAAATGATAATCCAAATGCACATAATAATTCTCAATTAAACAAAGAACAGAAAGGAATTAAGAAACGCAACTGGGATGAAGGATTGCGAGCGCTTGTAGCTTCTACTGAAAATACTTACCCAACTTCTGTTCCAAAAAGTAGTAGGAAAAAGAAAAAGGCAGATAACAAGTCGACCAAAGAAAATGATAGTAATGACAGTAAAGCAGAAGCTACAAAAGCTAAAAAATCCAAAAGGAAAACTAAGTCTGCAGAAATTGTTGAAGAACCTCCAATCAGTGATCTTAAAGTAGACAAGAAAATCAAACCATCAATTAATATAATATCTGCTGTGAAGCATCCTATTACAAGTGAACCTGAAGTTGTTGACAAACCGAAGCCAATTGAAATGGAAAATGAAATAGATACACCAGAAAATGAAAGATTGTCTTTACAAAATGTTATTGGGGCCAAACTTAATATATCAGATTTATTAGAAACGCCTTACAAACAGGCACTATATGATATACAAATGGAAACGCCTAAATTTCTAGGTCCAGATTTACCAGATGAACCAATATCGGAAATAAAAATTATGAATATACCAACACCTCGATTTTTTGATACGCCAAACCCTACTCAAGCAACACCGTCGTCATATTCTTCTCGGCCCACTGATTATTCCAGTGGAGGCTCTTACTACAAACCCGACGATCAAGATTATGTTCCCATTCCAGAAGTTTCCGAGTGCAAGATTACTGAATCAAAGTCTAAACCTAAGGTTTCTAAATCCAGTGACATTCAAAAAGTATCACCTAAAGACTCTGATGTGAAATGTGCAAAATCAAGACGACCTGTTCGAAAGTGCACCAAAAATGTGTCTTATTATAATTCTCCAATTGTAAATAATTCGACGAGAGCTGGTGACGTATCAGACGAAGAAGAGAAGAAAACAAATAAATGTAACATGTCGCGAGAGAAAGATGCTACAGTGACTAAAACTAAGACTGTAAAATCTAGACCAACAAAGACTAATCTTCAGAAGCATAAGTCACCTTTTAAGAAAGAAACTCCTAAAAATTTCATGAAAATTAAGCCAAGACGAGTTTCTCCAATTAAAAGTACTAAAACTAGAAAAAATTCGACTGAACTAACAATATCAGCCAGAAAAATAATTAATATTAAAGAGAAAAGTCATAACATTTCACCTACACTGGCAGATGTTCCTACAAAATCAAGAAGAAAGTCTTCAACACCCAGAAAACTTCACTGTAATAAAACATTTCACTCATCTACTTCGAGCAATACTTCTCCGGATTTGCCGTTAGTACCTGAAACTCAGAGTAAAAATGTTAAAGTATGTGTCACACATGATTCAGATAGTGAGCATCAAGCTCTGCGATGGTCTGATGATGGATCCCAAGATATTAAACAAAAATCCGCTAACGAAGGTTATGTTACAGAAAATGAGGATACGATAACAAAAATTCAAGAATATATTGAAAAAATTGAATCTATCAAAAGTGCTAATATTGATATTCCTAACCGACCTTTAGGAAGTTTGCAAAGCGATTTAGTTAAAACAGGATTTGATCTGGAAACTGCAAAAATAATAGAACGAGAATTATTAGATACGCCACCGATACAGGATGGTGCCGTTCAGTCCACTAGTAACGACACAGTTGAAGATAACATAAACGAAAAAGAAGTTGTGAGAGAATCGGATAAAATTGAAGTAAATGTTAAAGATGGAACACTAAAACCTGAAATACAGAAAGATGACCAGAAAGAAGACGATGACGACGAGAATGATGATATTGATTTTGATATAAAAGAAACAGATGAAAATACTAACAATTATTTCACATACAACTTTGATGAAACAAAATATAAGCCTAATCCAGATATAGTTAAATTGAAAGACAAATTTTCTATGGAAGTATGTATAGATGACGGAGTATCCATTCGTTTGAGGGCCACACCATTCAGTGTTCTGTTGGATCAAGAACCAGTAGAGGTTAAAGAAATTGATTCAAAAGAATTGGAATCGGCTGTTTCCTCAATATCTAATATAGAAAGGTTGTATACACCAATCAAAGATCCCAGAGAGAGATGTTATGAAATATTTGATTCTACATTGACTAGTTTGGATACGCCGTTAAAACCGGCCAGTCCTAAATATCACAATGAAAATTCCGTTACTGAGATTGTATTAGAAGTGGAAAATATAAGTAGTAAAGCAGAGGTTAAGAAGAGGAAAAGAGTGCAGAGTGGAGTTTCGGAGGAGAGTCCTAGTGTGAAACGGACAAAATCGGACAGTCAATATTTAATAAACCCAGCTAGCATACAGAATATGGATATAGAATCAGTATTGAGCAAATTGCATGGACCATTTGATGTAGGCTTTAAGTTAAAAGACTAGTTTAGTATAAAAGTATAATAATGTAGTGAGTTGATCTGACAATTTGTTATACATGTAAGTGTTATGTTGACTTTCAAAATGTTAATTCGATTAGAGTTATATGTTTACCAGAATTGTGCTAGACACAAGAAAATATTATGTAAATTGTGTACAGAAATAAAGATTTAAATTTTACACATGTAAACTTGATTTTATATTTGATAACACAATCTTTGGATGCAAAAGATAAATGAAGACGACCTATACGTAAATTAAGTATGCACTTTACTTTAATTATTTTGATATAGAGAATATTTGACATCCACTTATTTTATTGGCAATATTTTTTGGTTTTCGGTCGAAATATTTCGTAATAAGTCCAAAGTTATAATCGTTATTTTATGCATAAAAGATGAAAGGGAACTGTTATACTTTGTTTTAAATTTAATTCTACTTTTCAACCAATTTAATTCAATATATTACTTATAAGTTATAACTTAACTACTAACTTTTAAGATAATTTTTGACACCAGCTTAGAACGCGTAGT
>CAJQZM010041824.1:27654-49278 GCA_907164665.1 Colias nastes | reverse complement strand
TTACAATTTGGTAAACAGCATCTGATGCAAAACACAACTTTCCTCTATTTACAAAGGATGTTAATGCTATATATCGGTTCATATCCAAGCTTTGTAGCCAAAAGTTATTTAAAACTATCATTCTATACCAATTAAAATTGTATGTACCTATAAAGTATGACCAGTAATATTATAATATAAATACTGTTAAAAATATATGTCGTTATTATTTATAGACCATGATTTTTAGTTTTTTCTATTTTGAAAAATCCTGAATTTACAAACCAGCGTGGTCACTCCACAGAAAGAGACAAAAAACATGACTGACGTCATTCTAGGTCAGTCTTTCCCAACGTGGGCGATAACGCCCCCTTGTGGGCGCTGCAGGCCTAAAGGGGGGCGGTAAGAGACCCAGAAAAAAAAGGGGGCGTTGTGTAGGGCTTTGGGGTCGATTTATAATTTCATCTACCTAGCTAGGAAGACTCTTAGACACCGACTGAGCTCTCGACTTCGAGAGTCGACATCTTGTGAACATCAACTAATATTAATTAAGATATAGCTCAAACTCGGTTCGATATAATAGACCGCGGGCAATCATGTTTTAACAAGTTTTTGTTAAATAATCCGATTTGTACATTCCTGTATCAATCGGCTGGTTCTATAATACTTGTTCTTGCTTGTCGAGTACGATTGGGCGTCGAATGAGATAAACGAGTTTATGCACGTTTGTCTTATTCCTGTTGGTGCGTGCTGCTTATGCAATCCTATATAAACGACGTGAATTTATTTTATTTTCATTTGCGGTTTCGCGCATAATAGATAAGCAGTACTTGATTTCAACACTTAATTACGTATTTCTCAAAACAAAACAATGTCGGAAGTAAAAAAGAAGAGACGGCAATACTCTGCGGAATATATTAAATTCGGATTTATTGAAAATCCCACAAACCCGTCGTCGCCTTTGTGTCTTCTATGTCTAAAAACATTTTCGAACGAAGCAATGAAGCCTTCAAGACTGCAAGATCATTTGAATAAAATGCATCCAGATAAGAAAGACAAGAATGTAGCATATTTTCAAGACCTAGAGAAGAAGCATAATACTCAGCCAAGTGTATCAAAACTATTTTCGGCGGCTGCTAAGCAAGATGACGACGGACTTCGAGCTTCGTACAATATCTCTTTGTTAATTGCTCAAAAAGGCAAACCACACAACATCGGAGCAGAGTTAATTTTGCCAGCAATAAAGGAAGTAATAACTACTGTGCTTCATAAACCGGCCGCAGATATTATCCGAAAAATTCCTTTGAGTAATAATTCTGTGCAAAGACGAATTGTTGAAATGGCTGAAAACATTGAAGAATCATTGTGCAATCATCTGAGGACTAGTCAATTCTCAATTCAGCTCGATGAGTCCACTTTACCAACTAATGAAGCGTTGTTGCTATCTTACGGGAGGTTTATTAAAGATGAGAAAATACGTGAAGAACTATTGTTTGCCAGAAATTTGTAGACAGATACAAAAGGCGAAACCATATTCAATACATTGGAAAAGTTTTGTGAAGAGAAAGAGATTCCTTTGAAAAATATTATATCAGTTGCTACGGATGGCGCTCCGGCTATGACAGGGCGCCATAAGGGCTTCATAGCGTACTTAAAGAATAAAATTCCAGATGTCCTTGCTATACATTGCGTTATTCATAGACAACATTTGGTTGCTAGAAACTTAAGTGAACGACTATTTCAATCACTGCAATATGTCATCAAAGCAGTCAATAAAATTCGTAGCAGCTCTTTGAATGATAGATTATTTCATCAGCTTTGTGCTACTAATGACGAAGATTTCAACCGTTTGTTGCTTCATACTGAAGTTCGTTGGCTGTCAAGAGGCAATTGTCTGATTCGATTTTACAACCTGTTTGACTCTGTGATAGAGTTCTTGGAAACTAAAGATACAGAACTGCGCAACAAGCTCATTACATCAAAGAATGATATAGCTTACATGACAGACCTGTATAAATTGTTCAACGACATGAACCTTCAACTGCAAGGCGATGAACTAAATTTAATTAAAACAAAAAATGTCGTTGCTGCTTTCGCAGCCAAACTGCTTCTGCACAAAAAGAATATGGGCAGACGTGAGTTTCACAATTTTCCGAATTTATCAGTATTCTGCAGTAACGACGACTTGTTTGCCTACTGCCAACATTTGGAAAACCTCCACATTGACTTCACCGAACGATACCAGGACATTTTAAACTTGGAAATACCAGACTGGGTGTTGGATCCGTTTTCAAATGTCAACACAGCAATGTCACCTCAGCTGGAAGAAGAACTTATAGAATTGACAACAAACGAAGAAACAAAAATCAAGTTCAAAAATGGATATCAAGAATTTTGGCTACAAAAACCGATCCCGCAATTGTACCCTGGATTGTGGTCAATTGTTCAACGATTCTTGATAGCATTCCCATCGTCATATTTGTGTGAACGTGAATTTAGTGCTGTGGCAACGCTGCTTACTAAAAAGAGAAATCGTTTGCGTGTTACCGAACGTGGCGACTTGCGGCTGTTTTTGAGTAAATTGGAACCTGATATCAACAAACTTATTGAACAGCATCAGATTCAACCTTCACATTAGTTTTTATATAAGAATTGATTATGTTTGTTTTATTTTCAATAAAAGATACCTACTCTGTCCGAATACTATAAAGTTGCGTTTCAATAAAGCGGTTTTTAAGTATGTTTAAAAAGGGGGGGCGTTAAAAAATAATTTATTCTTAAAGTGGGCAGTAGACAAAAAAAGGTTGGGAACCCCTGTTCTAGGTCATATTTTCTTGTTACAAGTTAATGGTCATAGTGCAATCTCCAGTGTATTAGATATAAGCTTCTTGCCTACTACAAAAACGTTCTATTATTATATATCTTTATTTTTAACTAGCGACCCGCCCCGGCTTCGCACGGGTGCAATGCTGATACTAAATACACTACAGAAAAACTGTGAACGTTGTATATAAAAACATAGCGGCCCGCTCCGGCTTCGCACGGGCATAAAATAGATAGCCGCGCCGGCCGGTACCGCCGCAAACGCTACGTCCCGCAATTTTTAAATCTGTAATAGGTATCTTCGAAAATATTCACTTAAATCATACGGTGTAAAGGGCCAAATAGATCTATATTAAATGAACAATGTATCCAAGGTATTTAATTGGTTAAGGATGAATGCTGTATTGGTTAAAATCGCATCGAAAATTAGCCATTATTTGTCGTAAAAAGTAAATGACAAAAAAAGTTATTGTGGGTTATCCATAAGAGATAGACATATACCATTGCGGACTTTTCTGTAGACCTTTTCAATGTGTATAATACTTAGTACATTATTTTGATAAAACTCGTAGGGTTCAGCCTGCGTTTGCAATGTAAGCGGAAAAAATGTAATTTTTTACGACATCACATTAGAAACCTCAAAAATAACAGTACTTCTCCACTATTTAATGGATGTTATTATACATATAAACCTTCCTCTTGAATCACTCTATCTATTAAAAAAAACCGCATCAAAATCCGTTGCGTAGTTTCAAAGATTTAAGCGTACAAAGGGACATAGGGACATAGGGACATAGGGACAGGGAAAGCGACTTTGTTTTATACTATGTAGTGACAATGTTACCTGACTTCATTTATAATTTAAAGATGATTAAAAATCACACTAATATTAAAAAGACGAAAGTTTGTGAGTATCAGATATCCAGGTCCTACCAGACCAGTTAACATGGTATGGGACAAATAAGTACGAAACACTCGATTAGTGAGTCAGACTCGCACTTGGCTGTTTTTTTTTGTTAGTATTGCTTCTTTTTCGGGTCTATTAGCCGTCCCCTACGCTGCGCTGTCGAACGTTTCTGTACTTTGTATAATTTTTTTTACATTTAAAATGATAGAATATATGTTACATGTTAATGTTTTTATAATCTGCATTAAACGGCCTTTCAGAAAATATTTTTTATAAACCAAGTTTCATACAAAAATATAAAACTATACTGGTTTGTTTGGATTTTGTCACTACTAAAAGTTTATTATTTTAAGGATTGTGACATATTTTGCTATGGAACCCTAAAAATCTGGTATGGGGAATGAATCGGGCATCATCTAGTTACCTGATAACGACACCAAACTTGACTCAAAGGTCCAAATTTAGCCGCTAGAATTTTTTTTCGGAGCGCCGGGCGCTCTGTTCTTTAACCCCCCCTCCCTCCCTCCTGCAGGGGAGTAATGACTGGCTACCGGGCGATTTGGGCTTAGGTGGACGAGTACAACATTCGTACCAAAAGGCATTGCTTTACTCAAAAATGTATACCTTTTCCCATAAGAAAACGGACTATAATAAAACAATTTTGTAATAAAACAGTGCTGACATAATTTTTTTTTCATCATCCTATCAAGTGAAAGTAACTGGTACCGACATACCTGTTTATACCTGCCAACCTAGCCGTTTGTCCCGGTAAATATTAGAAAAAGACTATGACTGCACATTCTGGAGGTTTCATACTTTAAGTCTATTATATTTTTTTTTTTATTATCTTGATACTGCAATTAATAAAAAAAAATGTTTTTTTTTAATTCATTAAAAATGTCCTGTCCAGGATTTTCCCAGTCAACCCATTTTTAATACATTTTTTAATAGACTAAATTAATTATAAAATTGGTCTCATTCTATTATCACGCCGTTGAATTTCGCCTTATGTTCGGATCTTAGACCATACTTTTTGACAAAACGTTAACGTTTAATGAACATATTGAGGTACTCTGTGTCAAAAAGCGTACAAATCCCTCGGCTTTATCGTACGGCAATCGGTGAGGTTTCAGGATAGAAACACTGTCGTCGTATTGTACTCGGCCTACGTACGCAGTATATTGGAATACAACGCAATAATATGGAGCCCTCACGAAAAGAAATACACACTACTGCTCGAGAGGGTTCAAAGAAAGTTTGCTCGTTATTTGTATTTAAAACTTTACGGATATTATCCTTACATGTATCCATCTCTTTTCGTAATAGGCATGGTTGGCTTAAATACACTTGAATTGAGACGAAAACTTGAAATAGAAATAGAAATAGAAAGTGTTTTATTTGCCACCAATTACAAAAAATATAAATCTTAATAATCTAACACAGAACAGGAAAAAAAAATATACATATATATAGCAATGGTGGCAAAAAGGACTCCCCGTCAGCAAAGCAGCAACCATTAATTAAAATGTATTGCTGCACTGATTTTCAGAGGAGACCACGTGACTGTACAGATGCAATGATTCAGTACTAAATGATACAAATAATTATGACAGTGTGTTTATGTAGCATAGGTAGAGACAATATAATATGTGCACCTTAATTTTGCGACCAGTGGGAGAGTGTTAGATATTATATAAATAGATACTATATAAATTGATAATATAAATAGATAACATATAAATACACGATAAAATACGTTGAAATGATCAATGGCTCAAATATGTGGCGACAGGCCGAACTCCTATCGGTAGTTGCTTCTGATGCTGGAGCAACAAAAACCTCAGACGTTTTTTAAAACATGGCACTGAAGAAAGATTTCGTAAAGGGGGAGGTAAATTATTCCAGCACTTTGAAGCAGCATAACGGAAGCTACCACGAAACGATGAAGAAAAATGTTGCGATAGCTTAACACTTCTGGAATTAGCGAACCTAGTATTATAATCATTTTCTGCCCAGTCAAGTTTATTATGCAAGTACGCAGGTTTACCGTTCTTAACAACACCGAACAAAAGTACGCTAAAATGTAGTTCTCTCCTGAAAGTCATAAATAGCGAGTTGGATTTGCTAAGAAATGGAGAGATATGCGCTCTTCGAGGGATACAATAGCAGAAACGCGCACAAGCATTATGGACTCTCCTAATTACGCGCTCGGTTCTTGCCAATAATCTTGTCCCATAGAGTGCATCTGCATAATTAAATTTTGACAAGATCAAAGCTTCACAAAGCCTCACACGTAAATCTTCACTTAGATAATCACGTACTTGATACAGAACTTTAAGCCTGTAAAAACAGTTCCTAGCTATTTCGTGAATGTGGTCCTCAAAACGCATACCATCATCCAGTATGACTCCTAAGTTACGCGTCGTCACAACTCTCTCAATCGGTTCAGATTTAATGTGCAAAACTGGGTTATACGATAAAACTTTCTGGATCATCGTTTTCGTTCCCAACACCATAAATTTGGACTTCATTGGATTGAGAACTAGAGAGTTAGAGTCGGCCCAACTAGATATTCTATTTAAGTCATCGTTGATCTTTGCAATTACTAAATCAGTCTGGCTGGGATGAAATGAGATGTATAGCTGTAAGTCATCCGCGTAAATATGATATTTACAGTTGCTTGCTCTCTTAATTCACTATTACTTATTATTAAATAATCGCGTCGACAATCCTGTCGCTTTGGGTATGTGCGGGTTGTGGGCGCCGCCTCCCGGCGTGTCGCTGCGCCGCCGGCCGCTGTTCGCGGAGGCCTGCGTGCGGACGCAGGCTGCCGGCACCGCTCCGACACACTCGGCCCTTCATCTGTTAAATCGTGTGCTGGCCTCCGATGCCACAATTGACATTTTTGCTAGCAGTACAAATACTGTCCTAGACCTCTGTATCAGGTACTTGGATGCACATAGTATGTAACTCCATTTTGTTTGTATTTTTGTTAACATATTGTTACTAAATTCTATGTATGCTTTGGTATTATTACTGTAAGTGCAAAGAATGATTCTGTTTCAATAAATAAATAAATAAACACTGATTAATTATTTATAAGTAACTAGATTTTGCAAATTTTTAGTTATAATTTTAAGATTTGAGTTTTTCAAGAAATGAAAATGCTTATCATTCGAGTGAATTTTTTATGAAAATAAAAAATAAATCATGAATTGTTTTTATTTTTTATTGAGGATCTTAAAATAAGCTATAATTCTTCCATTTACAATATCACTAAATTCTTAATATTTTGTTAGATATCTGATCAATACAAAATATAAATAGACTGTTGATGTGTGTATAGATAGTCCCATCGAGAAGTTTGAACCGTAAAAAATAATTAAATTAAATCTTATCTGGAAATAACTATTAGGTACTCCATCAAAGACAAATAAAACTTTTCCTTGGTTGGGAATTACCTTTCCCATAATTATGTAGTCCATCATTAAAATATGGAAGTAATGTGGGAAGTAACAACTGCCTTCTTCTGACTGCCTTATGTCTATGGTTAAATTCCAAAAACCTTTCCTCACGTTTGTATTGTCTATGACATTGTTATTAAAAAAAATCAAACGTCAAATTACACTTGTCAAATTACCAAAGGTAAGTTTGGAAAATGTGCTTGTGTGATTCGAATATTTGATTTAATTTCAAATGAAAGTGAAAACAAAATAACAACTAATTTCAGTGAAATCGATGTTTTGTAGACTATAAATCTAAAGCTTTAAAACATAACCAATAAGAATGGCAGACGAAGAAATTAATGGTGATACCGACGATATCCAGCATGACAAAGATAAAACCCAAAAGAAGACTGCAAAGCACGATAGTGGAGTTGCAGATCTAGAAAAAGTCACAGATTATGCTGAAGAAAAAGAAATATCGTCACAGGACATCTCAGGGGTAAGTTAACGTTTTGTATTTATAAACCTGTACCTACTTAGACAGCTTGGATTTCAATACATTCTTTTGATACATTTGTAGTTACATCTTTAGTGAGCATTCAGGATATTCAAGTAACTTCACGCAATGATTTACTTCTGATAGATTCAGCAACACTTAATACAATAATGAGATGAAGAAGTATGATATTCATTTTTAAGACATCACTTGTAGCTAATAATTCAACGTAAATATATTTTCATTAATTCTTAAATATATTACGTACATTTCAGGCTTTATCACTAATAGGCGACAGAAGAAACAAAGAGACTGCTGAAAGATTGGAAAAAGAGAAGGAGTTACAAAAAGTTTCTGTAAAAAAAGATGATATAGAATTAATTGTGAGTAGATTTTTTCTGATACCTACCAAAATAACTTATAAATCTATATATATGTTACCGGCCAAACCCGATTTCAGGACAAACTAGTTTTGCCTAGGCTAAACTAGTTCGTCCTATACACGATCGGATGAATTGGTATAGCCTAGGCCAAACTAGTTCATCCTAAGACCAATAGGATAAATCAGTTCAGGCTAGGCCATTTTTTTTTTTTGCGCGTCGACGGAGCCCCGCTTCGCGGGGCTCCTATTTCTGTGTAGTTTTTTTTTTTTAAGAAACCTAACCTAACCTAACGGCTAACCTAACCTAAACCTAACGTATTTATTTTAGGATAAACTAGTATGGCCTAGCCTGAACTGATTTATCGTATTGGTCTTAGGATGAACTAGTTTGGCCTAGGCTATACCAGTTCATCCGATCGTGTATAGGACGAACTAGTTTAGCCTAGGCAAAACTAGTTTGTCCTGAAATCGGGTTTGGCCGGTAACATGTATAAAAGAAAGTCGTGTTAGTTACTCCACTTATAACTCAAGAACGGCTGAACCGATTTAGCTGAAAATTGGCAGGGAGGTAGTTTAGAGCCAGGAGAAGGACATAGGATACTAAATATGTACCACGTGCGAAGCCGGGGCGGACCACTTTTTTTTTTTTTTTTTTTTATTGGTAATAGGGAAGCGCTTGACCACAATCTCGCCTGATGTTAAGCTGAGATGTGGTCTAAGATGGAACGCGCTTCCCTAGAAGGTACCTGTTCACTCTACGCTTGAAGACCCCCATATTGTACTCGTCGGGGAACACAGACTCAGGAAGCATGTTCCAGTCCCTCGCGGTTCGGATAAAGAATGTGGAACCGAACCGCTTAGTCCGGGTACATGGAACGTCCACCATATGGCGATGCCTAGAATCTGTGCGCCTCGACGATCGATGGAAGAACGGGGATGGCGGAACGAGATCGTGCAGTTCCGCAGCGCACTCTCCAAAGTGTATCCGATAGAAGACCGATAAGCTGGCCACTCTGCGGCGGTGACCGAGGCTCTGGAGCTTTTTGCCTACTAGGTCATCGTCGTTTATGAGCCTCTTGGCACGCCTCTCTATCGCCTCAAGCGCCTCCAGCTGGTACTTGGCGGAACCGTCCCAGAGGTGATAAAGGTTGAGCAACTGTCCCGGGCTGAAATACTGTCTCACCTTCGCCAGAATTCCAAGCTTTTTTGAGGCTACTTGGGCTTTAGATTCAATGAAGGAACCAAAGTTCAGAGTAGGCGTTAAGGTGATACCAAGAAGCTCGAGGTGGTTAGTTATCGGCACGGACACACCTTGGAAATTCGGAGTCAGGTGGAATGGACTCCGTTTAGCGGAGAATAGGCACGCCTGGGTCTTAGACGCATTGAACTTGACCAGATTGGCATCGCCCCAGTCGGAGACCGCCTGTAAGGACAACATGTCAAGTCATGCGATCAACCATCGCCTCCCGTAGAGACTGAATTTGTGCCGTACTGGCTCGCGCGCTGGATACATATCTCTCCACAACAGTGCTATCGTCTGCGTACCCATAGATACCGGGTTTCAGCAGATCGTTGATGTGTAGCAGGAAGAGTGTTGCGGAGAGAACTGATCCCTGAGGGACTCCGGCATTTACCTATAGCCATTTGGTCGGACGAGCAGCCGTCGACGACTACCCGAAGCGACCGGTCTCTCAGAAAATCTGAGATCCAGGCGCAGAGACCAGCAGGCAGACCGTAGGATGGAAGCTTGCCAATAAGACTATCATGCCAGACCCTATCGAAGGCCTTCGAGATATCAAGGGAGACAGCAAGTGCTTCATCATGATTCTCGATGGCCTCGCTCCAGATGTAGGTGGCGTACGCTAGAAGATCCCCAGTGGACCGGTTTCGGCGGAGTTATTTATAAATTATACAATTCTCTAAATTTATTATAATAATTTCATGCATTTCATTTCATACATTTCAAAGTGAATTGCAAATTTTTTAATATTTAATGCAGTATACCGTCAAACAATACAAAGCTAAAGTATAAAATAATATATTTATATAGATATATATTTATAAAAAATTAAGAAAATATTTAATAATTTCAGGTTAAAGAAATGGAAATCTCGAGGATTCTAGCGGAGAGAACATTGCGGGAACACAGAGGTGATGTTGTTGCGGCATTAACAACACTCACCAATTAGTTCTTATTACCAACAAGTGATATATAAATGTTAAATAGACTTTTGTATCCACTATATTTAGTTTTATTTCAAATACAGTTTTATTCTGTAATAGCTGAATCAACTGTAGAAGATTGATCCAATATCTTTTTGAAGATATGGATAAGTTCATAGTTTTGATACATCTTTCTAAAGTTCTGTTAGTTAGTTAATTTTTGGTGATGGTAGGATTTTCATTGAATTTTGGGAAGTCAGTATACTCATAGGTAAAAACATGTTATAAAATATACATTTTTTGTATTGACAGCTTGTGCTATGTGCAACCCTCTTTTCGAAGTTGAATTAATAAATTTTATATAAAGTAATTATTGTATTTTTGTTTAAAACTCTTGAATTATTCTGCTATTGGAATGGAAATGAGAATAAGAGTACATACATGTATATAAAATTTGTATCATATTATCATTATGCAAAACTTTAACAATTAACTTTTAATATTTTCCTGAGGTGCACAGTATTTTGTTTTAAGAAAATTAATATATTTTGTTACATTACACTTCCTTAATTTTCTTATACAGTGGGTAATCAAACAAAAAATTTTAGTCATTTTTTTTTGTAGTTACAACTTTTAACCCAAGTTAACTAGATATTATGTTTTTTTTTTACTTAACCTATAAAATATAATTACACAAAGAGAGTTGTGAGTTACACCATTTATAAATCATGCAAAAAAGTCTTTAGAAGTCGCGTAGGTAGAGCCACGGTGAAAAGCTAGTTATTTTTTTTTATTTAATTTATAGTGGATATCTTAAACAAGAACAACGCCGTCATATCTACAAATTCCGCAAGTAAAATGTCATAGGTTCTTACAACTGGTGATTATTCTTATTCTATGATAATATTATGCGAGATACATTGTAGCTAAGACCAATAGACTCGTATTAAACAAATCGCCACCCAGCAACATCCTCAACACTTGTTTGCTACCCTCAAAAGGATTGAAATAAAACATCTTAAAGATGATATTGGCGTTTGTTCAGATTTATTGTCAATTACATTCATTAACACACAGTCTTTTAGAAAGTCTACGTGTTGGTGTTCTAGAAGATTGCCAGCCAGGGGAGCATATTATGTAGAACCGAGTTGGGAGTCATTATTTGCGAGTTAGAAAGTGATACTCAAAATAAATAAATAAATATAATAATTGAACAATCTACCACTTACCATTCGCTGGCGTTAGATATCCCGGTATTAATAAAATTAGCACTTGGTGACTATTTATGTAGAAATTCAAAAAAGTAACTGAAGTGAACTACATATCTCATACCGTCATACGTTGTCTAAACGGAAGTGAAAATAAAAAAAAATGGGTTGCTTTTTTTTTCAATATGCTCGTTGCAGCGGCAGCATTAGGTATTTTATCAATAAAAGTATCCGATGGACGACAGTTTACTAGGCAGTTTAATAAAGATATATTTATAATATAAAAAGACTATCTAATTATGTACTGATACATATTATATATGAGAGTACACTACTTGCTCTGTGGAGTACACACCAACTTGACTTAAGTACGGAGTACCTACCCGCCAAATCCAATTTTAATTATTAAAAGCAAAATATATTACCTATTACAATAAACATTAAACACTAATTTAAAGATTTTATTTATTTTTTGTACGATTTGCGTCAAATCATATTTTAATAGTTTTATTTAACCGAGTAATATATAAAAATATGTACCTGTTTTTTATCCCGGGATAGTATCATTCTATCACCCCGGGTAAAACCGGAACAAGCAGCAAACAGTGGGTAAACATAATATTTTTACTATGAAATATCGAATTTTATTTGATAGATCTTATTTTTATTAACTTCCATTTCATGTTATGAGCAAAGAGAATAGTTATGAGGGTATAATTATTTTGAACCATGGAAATATATATACAGTATACTTCGTACCTTCTTCGTACCGAAGTATATAATATAGTTCCATGCTTCGTACCCACATTCGTACCCTTATTTCTATTTCTTTTTTTTGTAAATGACGTAAGCTGAAATATAAATTATCTGTATTTGATATCTAGTCTATGCTTAGTGAGGTGTGTTTGACTTTTACATTGTGTGTTTTCTACGTTCATTTTATTTTTCCTATTTAAAAACTTTTACTTCCTTCTTTTATTTATTAATAACTTTTATTTATTTTCTTAATCGGTGTGAAATAGAAAAATCTTGGATAAATAGAACCACGGTAAGTAATAAATGATTGAGTCGAAATGTCAAATTGATACATAGAGAATCCAACTGCTGCTGCTGATGGCATGCCCAAATAAAATAGTAATTTTGCCCTTGACGATATTTTTACAAATATTAGATCCTTTATAAATATATTCGAAATTATACATTATGTGGTATGCCATTAACTATAAGATTCTTCCTATGGCGTAATATTACACGCAACGCCAATATGGAGTACACTAAGGTAAAATTATGTTTTGTTGCAGTACATATCCATTGCCTTCTAGACATCTCTGTGTTCCTTAACGTTGCCTATAATGAAGCTGAATACTTTATTAATATTTTTCATGAAAGAAATAATTACTTTAGGCCACGTTTAATAATAAATATACTTACGAAACTAGATACAATATTTGAAATTGGAATAAATTATAGCTCTTTGATATCCAAAGTCCTTATTTATATTTACCTGTTCTGACTTATGAGCTTAGTTCCTTTATTTCTTTTGGAATAATTGTGAGTTTTACGATGAATTATACTTTGATTATTTGCTGATATTAGATCATAAATCAGGTATTTTCTATTATACTTGTCAAATTCTTACATATTTTACTATTATTATGACTTATGTACACCCATAATTCAATCATAAATAATTTAAATGAGCTAAAATATTTTAATTATTGAAAGGATAGGTAAAGGCTTAAAAATAAAGTGCAAATGTATATTAAACACAGGCTGTACTAGTGTACTTACTGCTATCTACTTCCAAAACAACTCATTAATGTGATTTTTTTATATTAGTCGACCCACAAGTTTATTTGCTTGCTTCTTAATAAAAGCAATATTGTCTATTATTTTGCTTGCTGTGATTAATTTTCTTATATAAATGTTGAATTTGATATGCATATAAAGATATAGAAATACTAATTTATAAGTATAGTTCTAAATAACTAATATTTTTTTTTTTATAATTATTATTGTATCATTTCATCAAATTAATTATTGATCTTACTAATTTATGGACCAAATGTTTATTTATAAACTCTTTATTATAAGATCATAAGAGGAAATAGAGATACAACATTGTCTAAAAAGAATGACTTCTTAATGTTATACATTATGACCTGTGATTATGACTAATTACTTTTTAATTAGAATTCTGTATCTCTTAATATTATTTAATCTTGTAATACATGTGTATAAGATGTCCTATGAATGGTTAATGTGGGTAAAGACCTGACTCGCAGAGGCTCCTTAGAGAATTTTAATGTGCTATGGGCAAACAATACTTATAAAGTAAATATTAGGGATGCATTGATACGCCTTTTCGCCGATACGATACCGATACCGATACTCTTATAAAAATATCGGCGATACCGATACCGATACGCTTACTGTGAATTCAAAAATGAAGGTACATAATAAATAAATCACAAGTCAGATTTTTCTTTTATTAATATAAAAAGTAGAGACATAGGTTAATAATTAGGCAATCAAAAATTTTAGTAATTAAAATTAACATTGATAAGATTTTTGTTTAAAAAACAAAGTTAATAATATTAAGTTTTGCGGAGAAAGGCGATTTCGCAAGTCTGTTTGAATAAGACCTGCGCTGGAAAATAGTCTCTCAGATGCAACAGAACTCATTTGGAAACTAAAGTACTTCTGCGCAATTTTTTTAAACAAAAATTTGGGTATAAAACGTCATTGCGCCAGAAAACGAATGGATCTGCATCTCTCGATATATTGGGACAACTCAACAACACACTTACAAGCGCGGGGTTTCCCCGAGCATAGTTCATGCCTCGTTTGCAACGCAATAGACTAGACAACACGCTCGTTTACACTACATTTTTTTTATTTTATAATTAAAAAGTATCGTTGAATCGGTCATAAAAATATCGTCGATACCGATATATCGGCTAACCCGAAGTATCGCCGATATATCGGTATCGGTATCAGTATCGGATGCACCCCTAGTAAATATATATCAATGCAACTGTTGTCTCGGTAAACGTTAATCAATATTTATTTATTTTGACTTGCTGGCTCTAGCAATATATCAAATGTTTGGTACAAAAATATAATTTTTATTATAATAATGAGATTAAATGAAAACTGTATGTTTCGCCCGTGGTACATGTTTACGTTTTCTCTCCATAAGAACCATCCTCATACTTCAATGAATGTTATAAAAAAGAATTAACGAAATTGGTTCAGCCATTCTCGAGTTTTGCGCTTACCAACACGTTTAGCGATTAATTTTTATTATATAGAGTTATTGTTTTATGTTTAATCTATGACACTCATATTGCCAATTAATATAATATTTTTGTTTGTAAACAGATTGGAATGGAAAGAAAACTTAATGTTATGGAATCCTTGCTACAATACACCAGCTTAAGATTACCCAATGCAAGACTAAATTAATTGGTTGCTGTAAAACAAGAAGTGTGTTGAAGGTGAGGGCTTTTTTTTAATAATTTAATTATAAACTTATGGATATGAATAATGTGAATATTGTATTTTACCGATAAACCCTCTGCCAATGAGGATCTCAATTTCTCAATTGAAAGCTATTTTTGTGTTATCAATGTTAGTCAGAAAAACAACTTACATACAATCCTACTATCCAACTAATATTACAAATGAAAAAGTATGATGGAATATAATATGTATGGATGTGGTTCTCTTCGTGATACAAAAACAGCTGATTGTATTGTATGAAATTTGGTACAGAGGATAAAAGTCGATAGGATAAGACAGACTTCTCATTCATCTGAATATTATCATGTAAGTGAATTCATGGGATGTAGCTAGTTAAAATAATATTCATAAATTAAATTAATGATATAAACCAAAAATAGTGAATGTATCATTCAATATTTTGTGTTTTTGTAACAACAAAAAATCACTACAGTTTTCTTACATCCATGAGTTCTGTTATGTAGTGGGATATATAATCTTCAATATTTTTGTGTTTTGTATAAGGTGCCACCTGTTTTTTTTCTTCTTCATGTAATCATATTTTATTTATACATATCATATTTTTTTTTAATTATATTTTTGTATAGAGTTGAGTGAAGCTTATCAGTGTTACATTTAATTTTATAAATACTGTAGTGTAAAATATAAAAGTAAGTAGGTACTATTTAATATCACTCTTATCTATAGTAACAACAATACTATATAACTTTTATATTATATTCTGGTCATAATAACAATTAAATATAATATGTATACATATAAATTTAGTGAGTTATATAAATACACTAGCTTCCGCCCACGACTTTGTACGTGCATCCCCGTTTTTCCCCGTTCCCGCAAGAATTTCGGGAAATCCTTTCTTAGCGGATGCCTACGTCCTAATATCTACCTGCATGCCAAATTTCAGCCCGATACGTCCAGTGGTTTGGGCTGTGCGTTGATAGATCACTATATCAGTCACCTTTGAGTTTTATATATATAGATAATTATATTAACTACTATTCTATAATGCTTTTCTATCCATATAAAATCTGGAAATTTTGGGATAGATCAATTTTTATCAGCTAAAAACGTTATTTCAACGAAAGGTTTGATTATTGTCCTCGTTTTCTTAAATACTTTAAAAACGTAATTAAAGCAAATGGTTATCTAGACATCCTTCAACAGCACAGATCTAGTACCACTAGATTCAGAACATGCGTGGCCACCTCAGTGCATTTCGCTCTATCTTCGAGTGTTGCCATTTTATAAACTTTCCTGCATTTTAGGGAAAATTTTCATTAAAAATACGTCCTCAAATTCACTCTTACATTAATTATTTATTACAATTCAGTGTAATAAATAAATAATGTTAGGTGAATTTGTGGACGTATTTTTAATGAAAATTTACCTTTGTAGTTTTTATATACATAATATACATTCGAGAAGGGAAGACCACAAATAAAGGAATATTAAATTCAGATACAGTTTCAATGTGTTTTATTATCATAGGTTATTTTACACATGTATAAATTTCTGTGCTAAGGGCCGATTACAAATATTGGAACATAAAAATCAAGTAGGTACAAAATCTACGTAGCCCGATGTCGAATGTTTTTCTTACGTAAATGTACGCTTTTGGGCTTATGAAATTTAGACATAAGGAAAAGTTGCGTAATTGGCTTGAATATCGTTTCCTTGAGTTTTAGAAAATCTTTATTTCCGTTTTCGATGCTGCGGAGAACTTCTGTTTCTTCCATATTTATAAGCATTTAACAAGCAATTTCTTAAGACGATTAGCTGATATCTGTTTTTGCTTCTGCAACTGAAAAAATAAATTTTAGAATATAAAATATTTTTTGTGTCAAGGCCATTATATTAATTATTTTAATACCAATGTATTGGTATCAAAGTATAACATTAATATACATATATAGCAAATAATTAGAAATAAAAATACTTCAATATATTAAATTTGAAACTATGGCATCAAAACAACTCTGCTTTTAGAAATAAAAACATTTTTAAAGAGAAATGCTAACAATTAATGGCAAATAAAATGGAATTAATGCTTAATTTACTCCGGTTATAAATTTTTATCCATTATTAACTTTGTATTACCAAATAACTTGTTATTTTTATTAATAAAGATGTATTTTTTTAGTACAAACCAGTTTTCGAGTTTTAGCACCTGGGGACACATTTTAATCATTTGATTTCTGTCTATTCCTTTTAACTCCTCTATAGCTCGTTGATGGTATTGGAATTTGGATCATCATTTTGTGTTGCCGATACTGACTGCACAGATTCAAACTAAAAAATATAAATTCTTAGATTTATATTTTACTTTTATTTTACTAGAGAGTTAATGTAAAAAGCAATTTAATATGTAACAAAGTTTAATAAACGCATATGAAAATAATCTATCTTAGGGTTATAGGGAAATCTAACAATGGAATTTGATTGTGATTTAAAATCAACTTCTTAAAATGTAGATAAGTAATTACATTCATGCTGATTGTTGGCGTAGCATTTGACTCAAGGAGATTATTTAGGTTTGCAAACAAAAAAATTGCGTTAAAATTCTTTAAACATATTCTCGCTTTTTAGATGGTACCCAATTTTACCGACTAGCATCAATCCATATATACAAATGCCATTATACGTTGGAAAACTATGGGACAAACATTTTTTTGCAATTTTGTGGACTTTTTTTCCCATTTGCAGGCAACATTGTGATTGAGGTTATCTTACACTTAAAAGCTAAAATTACCACGAAATATTAACAATAAGAATGATCAGTTGATAGGAAACAGTCAATTATAATGATTCTGATATTATGTATCTTTATTTAATTGTTTACTTACGAATGAAATGAAATTCCATCGGCGTTTGTTTCCGTTTGGCTGTTATAGCCTAATACGCTGCAACCACCCATAATTATAAACACTCAGTACACGTAGTACATTCATAACACTTTTATAATTAACTTGGAAATGTATTTATCACCAAAAAGAACATTAGACACAAGAAAACTAATTAAATATCAGATCTGCTTTGTTTGTTTGGCCCAGGTTTGACAGGGGCCAAAAAAAAAAGTGGCCACGCAGATAAGGACAAAAAAAACGTATCTAAATCCCCTTCACTCACATAATGTAAGCGTAGCTATCTATCTCTTTTCACCATAGCATTGCATATCTACTGGTACTAGATCTGTGTTCAACAGACAGGTCAATTTAGTTTCTCAATTCCAATATTAGAAGATAATAATGTAATCTGTAACACAATCTCGTATTGCTAAGCTTGAAGTGCATTGTGTCATTGTCTCAATATAAAACAAAATATCCTAAAATAAAGATACAAAAGCATCAGTCATACAATTGGACTACCTACTTTCTAAAAAAAACGTTTTTATTTTCGATCACCGCGTGGTGGCATTTTATCGGATTTAAAATCGCTTTACACCGGAAACCGTAGTCTTGCCACAAAGCCAAGGTATATCAACGATATTATTTATACGTATATGTACACGTATATTGTACACGAATACGACATACCTATTGTGACCTTTAAACCAATTGGAGTGGTAACCGTTTTCATGCAAAAGAGGCTCTTTGTTAAACCTGATGAATGTAGGATAAACCGAAAATGTATATATTTATTGTTTTTATTTCTGAGCGCTATTATTTTTATCGTAAAGACGAGCGTTGTAATAGTGATAAGTTGTTAATCTAACGTATGTTTAGTCGAAGGATGTTTCCGGGAATCAGGCCTTGAATAATTTTGGCACAAGGACTTTAGGGTGCGAGATAAACGAAAATCTTTCTCTCATTTCTAGGTCGTACCCTCGAAACGGCCCTGTCCTGAATACAAAGTTTCATCCAAGAGTAATTTACTGTCAGGAAGTTGTTTTAGTAAAAACGATTGAATAGGTAATAATATAACTAATATTTTTAACACAGTTTTATTATTCATAAGGTCGTGTGCTACTTGGTGCTACTACAAAACATCCAGTGTTAAAAATCGGTTTTATGTAATTTTGTTAATATAATTTTGTAAATTTTATTATTTTCCTGATCAATGCACCAAATTTACAATTATTTTGAGACCAAATAGATTATTAATTGTGCTTCATCATTATAACAAATTAATTATTAGTCATACAACATATAAATGTACATATTATGTAGGTTAAAATAATAAAAACGTGTTAAGGTTTTCCTAATAATAATCGTCAATTATTAACAGCTATTTGTAAATCCAGTGCAGTAACTGTCCTCAATATTCGATCCAATAAAAAAATAACATACTTCTTTATCAACGTAAAATAACATTTTTTAATTACATACGTATACTAATGACTTGCATAGGTTTTACAACACAATATATCACTAAATTTCTCTAATAGGGAAAGATAAGGTTACTATGCGAGTTTTTTTAATGAGTGAAATCAGAAATGTCTAAAGAAGCATTTAAATTATATTGAATACCTTTCTATTTTGTCGTATAGTTAAACGATTTGAAATACAAACTATTTAACCTACAATAAGTGCACGTAGGTTCGTGACACGTTTCTATTTTATTAATACATATTATCGTTTTGTTATCTCGCCTGTAATCTCTTACTCACTTCATCTAATTCGGCACACTAAATGTTATGAATACAAACAACTATTCATGTGCTATTTTATTTTATATACAGCATGTTGCAATCACAAAACTCAAATATAATTTGAACTAAATTCCAAATAGCTTCAAACTTTAGCCTTGCTCTCGCTATTCTTAATTAATAAAACATACTATATCAAATTATACGTTTCCTAAATAATCGAAGTCTTAATCTATTTGTATAGTGTATACTATCCAATTTCACTGAAATCTCTTGAAAGTTTATAATTTAAAGTACAGTACATTTCTATAAGCAGACACACATTTAATTAAGTTAAAAAATTAAAAATGTACTTTAATAAAATAATCGACACTGCTCTTACTTCAATCACCAAAACAAAAAGGTTGGGCAGGACGTACTTCTGTAAGATTTACTGGAAACCAAGTTGGTGAAATCATCATATTTTAGTCCCTAAATATTTCGTAATATCACGTAACATATTGCAAGGATATACACATCTGTCCTATATGTATATTCGATTACATAGGTACGACGACAGATAGTTAGCCGCTATTTGTACTTGTAATGGACGTCAATCATAAACCGCATAAACGTACTAAGTGGTCTGTAGTGTTTAGGGACAGGTCAGTATCCCGCAGTTAACCCAGTACGGGCCATCGACCTCGTATTACGCGTGGACACTGGGCTGTGGGCACTGCGATGTCGCGTGCTTTGAATAAAAGCTCATCCACATATGGGTATCATACAATTTGCGATGATTCAGATACTAAAAGTATCAATCGGTAACTACGTCCATATTGCAATGGTCATATGGAGAGAAAATCATAACAAATTGAACAATATCCACACATGTTCGAATGATAACAGAAGCAAACGCTATCAGAATGCAATATGCAGATGCTAATTCTTTCAGTTGTAGTGCGAAAACAAATGTGTGTTTTCGTTGGTACATAAACTACTGCATATTTAACTTATTTTCTATATCATGTAGTAGGTAACTGAGGGGTGAAAATTTATAACCGAAATATTTTAATATAAAGAGAAAAAGTGATAAACAATTGAATGATTTGTCTGTCCTCACGTAAGCTTACACGTAGGTAAAAATATTTAAATTTTAATGTATATGAAAAGTTCAGACCATGATGAAACTGAGCAAAAGCTATTTTTCTTTTGATTGATTTACAAACAAATAAAGAAAAGACAACAGAATTATTTAATTCACTGGAGGTTATTTTTTTTGCAATTAAGCTGCTGTCCAGACAATGTATTTATAACTACATATTATATATGACTAGCGTTCCGCCCGCGGCTTCGCCCGCGTTTTAAAAAAAAACCCGCATAGTTCCCGTTCCCGTGGGATTTCCGGGATAAAACCTATCCTATGTGTTAATCCAAGTTACCCTCTATATGTGTGCTTAATTTCATTGTAATCGGTTCAGTAGTATTTGCGTGAAAGAGTAACAAACACACACACATCCTCACAAACTTTCGCATTTATAATATTAGTAAGATAGTATACTATTCCAGATGTTTAGAATAAACCAGGGTATCGATTTGTAGTGTTTCAACACAGACGGGGCATCGACCCTTGTCATCAAAGTGCAAACGAACTATTGCAATCAATGCTATTATAAAATAGGTGGTCAATCGCGGAACAATTCAGAATTATTATTTCAAAATGTTCAGCATAGTTCTTTAAACCTTTCACGATGTACATTAGTCGTTTTCAGTCACTTTTCAGTTTTCATTATAATAATAACAACATGCAACATTATTATCCGTTCCAACTCAATTTTTTACCCCCGTTAAATATGTCGTACAAAAAGCGACAATATCAACAGGTGCTACCATTATACGTTAAATTGGGGTAGTTTATATTTATAGTTTCGTTATCAATACTCTGCCTTTGAGGTATCCATCAATCTATTTATTGTTGTAACGTTTTTTTACTTAGACCAGATCTCGTTTTCATTGCATCAAATCAAAGAGATTCACATCCAGTGATAATAAACAACAGCACTCGATGAAAGTTGTAAAATTGACCAAACGAATAGTTAGTTTCTCTTGCGAAAAATTGAAACGGCCA
>CAJQZM010041824.1:0-22654 GCA_907164665.1 Colias nastes | reverse complement strand
CAATCATTTTTCAGGGTACGAATTGTGAAATAAGCTTCTAATTTATTTCATATTTTCATTTATTATTAAAATAAATTTGAATTTATGCTAACCTAAAAACACTAATTAGAACTCACTACTCTTGCATTGCACGTGTTTAAAAGGGCTCGCGAGTTATTTCTGTAACTCTTCATAATATAAGTCCTATTCTCCAATATTTGTTTATATATCTGTCCAAGACCAAAGACCAAGGCTTTCTCCGTACAATTCCATCCACAATGAGCTAATATGTTGAAAAGGTGTCACTTATCGTAGCCATTATAACACAGCATACAATGTCAGTGATGCGGTTCTGAATAGACAATTGACACGTGCTTATAGCGATCGCTATAGAAAGGAAAGGTCAACTGGAATAGTAAATGAGAAAGTTAATCGTGGAAAGTGCGCACAGCCAAATCAATAGCACTGTATGTCAATCTATCAGCATCCAACAAATTCAATTTCATTTATTAGGCCTAAATGGGTTAGGCAGTCTCCGATGTTATTCTGAATTAATCTTACCTCGGTTTAAACAATATGTCGTTGGAAAATAAATTCACGTGGATTTGTGGATTTTATTCTAAATCTCTACGGACTAAAGAATAATTTAACTCATTAGTTCATTACCATACATATCACCAAATTGATTCATTCAAACGATGTTAAATTAACATCTCTCTCGTTTTCTTAACATTTTCATTTTTGTTTTGTTTAATATGAAAATGGCTTCAATACTCAGTTTGAAGAACTTTTTCTTAGGCTTCTCTCGAATGCCATGAAATCGCTTAGAACGTCTGAATTCTGAATTCATATAAGTGTTGCGTCTTAGTAAAGTTTGACCAAAATTTAATTAAAAAATAAGAGCTGAGATTCAAGAAAATTTACAATTTATAAGAACTTTCCAATTTATTTCTACTATTTTTTGAGATATTTTGTGTACTAACCTTTATTCTTGGTTTGTTTAATCTTTCGAAGCGCAAGCTATTTATTAAAACAATTTCCTCAAATCTCTTTGCCCCTTTTGGCTCAGATTGTACTTAAAGATATTGGTGTTTAGGTAGAATCTGGATAATATTATGTATTACTGTTCATTTCATTTTAAAATCTAATTTTAAAGAAGATCTAAAAGACGTCGGATTAATAATGTTAGAATCTACTTACGTACGTAGACCTTGACCTAGACCTACTGAGGCACCTCGCAAAATAAACACCCATTTCATTTATCCCTAGTATACCTATATTACATTTTACTTTTCAATTTCTATAAGAAATATGACAAAGAATTATGTTATATCCGGCCATGAATTTACTTCATTGATACTTAATCCCACTTCTAATACAATTTATCTACATATTTTTACGAATTTGATGAATTTATTATAATGTAATAAATAAAACATTTATTATATAGAGATGTAAATAAAGATCGGAATAATAAGCACATTATTTGGGCTTTCACCAAATGAAAACAGAGAAGTCGAGTAGAGAAAGGGTCGTTAGTGCGCAGCTGTTCCGTGGGCGGGCGCCCTCGCTGGCTCGCGAGTCGCGCCTTCGCTCCGCTCTGCGAGGCGCGAGCTAACGTGCCGAGCGCTCGCCAACGGGCCTGCCACCGGTCGGCCAGAGTCGCAAGACTCGCAAGTCGCACACAACAATCAGTCGTCCGTCGCTCGTCGAGTGCGCTTTACGTCTGTCAGGCCACTGAGCGCGACGTGAAAACCATGTGGTGAAGTGAAACTGTCAAACGTGATACGCACTCGCACACTCAAGTTATTTCTATATAGTGGACGATATTACTTTTTTACAATTTCACCCCAGTGTTTCAGTGTTCTCGAAGTGCCACTTATTTGGAAAATTGGATTATACGAACGTATAATGGCCTTAGCTAGGTGAGCTATTTTGGTTGTTGAAGTCAACGCGGAACTAGTTTAATTTGACCATTTATACATCGAAGGATTTTTACTTTATTAGTTCTTTTTGAATTTATTTTGTCCTGTTAAAACAGGTCTTTATGCATGCGATTTACATTAAGATATCATTAATTCATCGCTGAAATTTGTTTTTAATATTGCGATCTCTTCGTATTATCAATTATTTACTATGGGACTTTACGCTTAGCTGGATCAATCTCCAAATTATACACAGAAATGTTATTGCAAATAGCGAAAGTTACTAAGCCTCGCTCGCGTTTTAACTTTCTTTGTTGTGTAAGCTGATCGTCGGCAGGTAGAGGGAGCGACTTAGAAATCGAGTCACTTTTACAACAATTATGTATTTTCTATGAGAGACTATAAATTCCATCGTTTGTTTCGTCAGTTTCATATTTACCTTAATCTACGAAACGTCCCCTCGCCGTGGGTTAATGCGATGTCGATGTTTTCTCTTCTTCCTCACCCTCGTCGGTAACAGTTACCCCAATGTAAACCCCACTGTCGCCTGTTCATACGTTACCGTTTCTACGAAATTATCTGTATATTTGTTTATATTCGTGACGGTGTTGGAGATACATAAAATAGTCGTAAATTACCTAATTACAATACAGCATGTTAGTAAATTGACAATTATTTACATAAAGATATTTATTTCAACATTGGTCTCTGAAGAATCATCTGTGCATTTTTTGTTTGTATTGAGAAATCGTATCGCTCTTGTTGTAGCAGGTAAAGCTACCCGAGCCGAACAAGACCACAATGCGAGCTTTGTGAACTTTTGGGTGCCTTTTTTATTTAAAGTTTATAATGATATAAGGAGTATACCTGCAATAAAGCATCCGTCCTTATAGCATTTAGCTACACAAATAGTTATGTAACATTGACTTCCTCATTTTCATTTCCCATTCAACAAAAGGTTCTTATATTTCACCTACATTCCAACTATTGAAGAAATTGAAATAACTTTCATTATTTTCTTTTTCTCTGCAAGATAAAGATTTGAGACAAAATGTTTATTGTCAAGTACAAAATTAAAGCAAGACGTATTAATTAATTATCGACTGTAAAGGCATATTTACTACCAGTTGAATAAAGCAGGTAGTAAATATGTGAGTTTTCAATAAAGGTCGTCCTCTCCGTTCGCTTTATCCCTTGTCCTTAGCGCAGTGCATGCGTATTGTTATTGTATTTTGTTATACTTGTGGTGGACATAAGATAAAGATTCGCAAGAATACATTTGTGCGGGGGTCGTTGTCCTTTCGCCTCAAAGGACTTTTCAAAAACGAAGGCGTGCTGTCTTGACACGAGGCGAGGGGATGGATTTTTTTAATACCTTCTATAAATACCTACATTCGATTACGTAGGGTGTGAAGACAATATGAGTATCGCATTATCATATTATATTGTCTGTATCATCTACTTTGAACCAGAGATGAGATTTCTGGTACTTAATACTAAATCTGAATGAATTAACAGCACATAAAGAAACATTAAAAAGTCCAAAATACAGAAAAAAGCTCAAAGAGAATGTGTTTTATAGGCATGGAAAAACAAAACGCACCATGCGCACGCTTGTGCGTGTGTCTTTAGAGGTTATTCAGTTCCACTCCATTCCTTGAGAATATTCTTAGTTGAATTTAATTTATAAACATTTTCATATTATCTACCAAGTACAAAAGTTTGTTTGTGAAAGTATTATTGACACTTCAGATAACAAAGGGCGTAAAGGACAAAACGATTGGATAGCCTTTGTTGGAATCCCACTTTTGAAGTTAAAGTCAATAATCAACGAAAACTATCCATAATCAATTTTTCGTAACTACTAACTAAGTAAACATACGTCACTATTGACAATAATAAAATGTTATCATATTTTTTTTATAATATAAATCGGTCAGTTCTTCAGACCTCGGAATAAAAATCTTACAACTGTAAGTTGCGGTAATAATTTTATAAACTGCATCCTCATAGAGTTTTTTTTTGTGTACAAAGAAACACACACCAAATATATGATTATCAACAAAAAATATCACGGTCAAGTTAATAAAATATGTTAAGTACTCATGTAAATTATCTTAAAAGAAAATTTTCCCACAAAGTTTTTTTTTTTGTTTCAATTAGACTGAGTTTTCTTGAATCTCATATACCTATTCCAAAATAATAATTAGTCCTTTCCTTTTTACCATAGATAAATGAATGAATAGCAGTACAGCAATATCTTCAATTGCACGAAATAGATGGACATTTAAAGCTAAATCTAGAAAACAGGCCGCCTCTGTCTAATTTGATTGTGATCGAATAAGTTGGGCGAGGTTATTTCGCAAGAGTGTATCAATTTAGCAACCGAGGGCCCCGGTGCGCGCTCACAAAGCGAAAGATTGCGGCTCAGCCCGCTCCGTGCTCCTGTTTCACTCGCAGCGGAATGCGATAACTGAAGTAGGTTGTCGCCTGTCGGCTGTGGCGAAACAGTATTTTGGTTCCAATAATATTCACCACGCTTTCGACAACGTAAACGCTAATCGCATCAGCCGCTATAGGATACATATTTTAAGAACGTACGGTACGGATATTATATAATCAAAACATGGACAATAAACAACATTCCCCGTCTCTGAAACTGACTGATGCATCACTAAAATGAATATCACTGTCCAGTTGTCATACTGTCTACTGGAGGCGTAATTTAGATTTTCTTTCTGCTCATAATTTAATATCGTTGCCGTACTTCTTGTTATGAACGCTATAGTTATTCAATATTTATGTTTTATCATTAGCCCCGAGCAAGGTCGCGGCTATTGTGTTCTATTAATCAAACAGCTAGAGAGTTTTATCAGGGAAGTCATATTTACGTGATTTGTGGGAGTAACTAAAATGAGCAATTTTGTGGGTGTTTTCAAATATTATTGCATTTTTTTTAATTAATGGAATCTAATCTGTTTATTTTTCTAAACGAAAACTTCATAAATTAATGTACTTATACTTTTTAGGTAAAAGGATTGACACGCATAAGTCTTTTCGGCCAGTTAAACACACAATGTCGCAACGCAAAAGAACTCAGCACCGTTCACCTGAGCTGTCATTACTAAGCTGAAAATGGCCCCGTAAAGTTATGACGAGACCTGGTCACGTTACGTTCTCTCGAATAGTGTTTTTGGTAGTTTAACTACATTACCGTAGTCACTGTTAGTTTAAAATTAATCCAGAGATAAAAAGTCCCAAGTGTAGCATGACTCAACTATGTACTTGAATACACACTGTCTAGATTAGTATTGCCAATTAATATTTGACCCATTTTTTATACATGCTGTACCACGCCAAATAATAATAATCGATGATAAAGTAGTACCCGAATCTCGAGGCCTTCGCTCGTTTTACTGATGTGTTTGGGATCTGTGTCAGGGTCCTTCCCTTCTGTCCTACACCCTTCCCCACAACTCCCCCTCGACGAGCAGCCCCTGATTCAGTTGACCCGTAAAGTTTGAACATTTGTGTTTCACCTCCGTGAGTCTTATTAAATGATCGAGGTCACGTTTATCGCTCTCCTGCTTCAGCAATAATGGAAGCTCGCTTAAAATTTGAGAAAGTTTTAATAACCGAAAATTTGTCTTTAAGAAAATTGCTAATTAACATAATATTCGTGCCAATGTATTATACAAATTTAAAATAATGAGATGCTTCAGGAAATATTGTTACCACGTGTTATTGGCTTTTGTCGGCTAGTGCTCGGCCTTTAAGTCACAACACCTTCACGTCGGTAGAAGGCATTGTAGATCCACGCCAATAGGAAGCGACACGGTCGCAGATCGCTATTGGGCTTAAGGCCACTTTCAATGCACCATCTTTTACCTTGTGCCCCTTATCGTACAATTTGACCCGAAATCGATGACACTGGATGTAAATCATTATGTCAGTACTTTTTCCAACACTCAATGTAAAAAGCATTTTATACAATAATACTTTCAATTATAAATATATTGTAACAATGAGCATATAGATCAAAATAAAATGTGTTATATGAACCAAATCCGCCTTCATTATACCAAATTTTTTCAAATACTTCGCGCTACATAAGTAGGTCAAACGCGTTACGATGTCAAATTTGACCCCGTTTTCTGCCTATGAACAAACTTTGCAATTGTATCATCGTGATAATTTTTATGATATCTACAAATGCTAGCGATCGGTATAAGTTTTGTTCAATATTAAATCCCTAGATTGCCAGTGATGTGCTAGATAATGTGTATAATGAATGTATTGTAAAGATGTGTAAAGAAGTGGAACAGGGACGTTAAATTCAAGGTCTAGGACGTAGCTGAACCAATATCAATACATTACACATAAACTTAAAATATTGAATTTTACCTTGACAGATTATAGAAAAATATTGTATGAACTATGAATATTAATTTCATATTTTACAAGGTGCAAATGAAGTGACTAGTGAAACATATTTATTACTACCATGACATTAGTGCGGCCCTTCTGGTGCAAATTGTTGTGGTGAACGGTTGGTGAAGGACTACTTTCAGTCTCGTATCGATATTATAAATACATTATGAACTTTTAAAAAAATGCTGTTACCTACCAAAATTACTTTTAATAGGTATAAACATATTTCAAGGAGATGTGAGCTATATACAATTCATTATCACGCGGAAGTTGTTTCATATCAATAGATACCGAATCAGTAGTTTTTCGCGAGGTTATTCATGAAATGACGGACAATTAGAACAACAACGTTTGAACTTGATTTAAATTGTTGATTTATAAGGTCCGTTCAAGAAAATTAAAGTCCGCGTCCTCTCCGCTATATGCGCGGCCTCAACCGAGTTTTGTAGATGCTTTCTCGATCGGCAAACCGGGTCGCGTTCTCGATGCCGCTGCTGTTGAGCTGACTACCTGTACCAGCTACAATCTTGACACGCACACTAAGGCGTATAGCCACGGAGGAACACGCACCTACACATTTACTTCTGATGTGTCAGGGCTAGTAAATATTTTAATATCTGCGCCAGAACACTCAATAATAATGTCGTGGCCTTTATGTTTAACTTAGCCATTGTTTGTTTGCGTTAGTTTGTCTATGGTAACTATGTTATGGTATGCTTACATTAGAAATTAGGTTGCAAAGGTGTTGCTAAATATAGGTATTTACATTATTTTGTTTTATAGTGACTGTCTGCTTATAAATTTAAATACTTTTATTGAAATTTATTTTATCAAAAAAGGCAATGACCGTGGTGAATAGTGGCATAAATAAGTGCAAGCGACACTGACGGGGCTCGTAAGCGTATGAGGAAGTAGGGTCACATTATTTGTATTAGGCAGAAGTCAAGGTTCTGCCAATCGTCGTAGTCCTCTCGTAAATTAGTGAAGTAATAATGTTCTAGGCCAAATGTATAAATTTAAATATTTCATGACCAAATTATTTAACATCCTTATCATATTTCCGCATTAACTTTTTATGTAACGCTGAAAAGGTTTAATGACAAATTTTAATTTATTTGTTTGCGTACTTGAAAGTAAGTATAACAATGTGGAGCACGGTTACTTCTGACCGAGATGGCACAGTTTCTCATTCGACTTTAAATCAATCCGTTCCAGTTAGATTAGTGCTTCTTTATTAAACGTGGCGTTACAAAACCATGGATGTGTTTGCTTTCCAATAGTCGTATTGCCAAATGTTGTCGGCTCGTTGCGTGCAATGTCAAGACTCTGTGAGTTGCGAGTTGTGCTTGTGTCGACTGTCGTGTTGGTCCGCGCCCGCCCACCGAGCGCGATACCAGCTCACGTCGTCTGGGGACGTTGCATAATCATCCGCGCAAACTTCTGCTCTTTGTATTTAAAACATGTCAAGTGACGACGTAATAATTTCAAAATAATTTATGTTCACAATTCGCACACAGACATTTATTATTTCATTCCGGTGTCAAGAATTCTTGGCTCGTTTATGATTTTTAATTCGTTTATAGTTTCTATGATATCCTTGATAATTAATTATCAAGGTACTTTTTTACTACTCGGCTATTTAAAATTTTAAGTTTTGGAAGCTTAATCATGATTTATCATGGGAAGTTGTCAATTTCTATCATGAATGTGATTTTAAGGTATACTCTTAGAACAAAAACATCCATCCAAAATATCCATGATCAGACGTGCGTGGCTCCACCGCTTATAAACGTCGCTCAGTTTGTGAATTGGTTGTATGTCCTCGGCCTCGCTACACTTGCTTCCGCCTCGAAGCTTATCCTCGGTTAACGTTACTCAAGATTATATTTAAGCGCAGGCCTTTAATCTTTGTTTACTTATCAATTCACTAGGAACTAGGCTATTAATGTCTTTGAATTACTGTTAAATTAGGGTGGGTAAGCGTGCGTACATCAACGTCACAACTGAACCTAAGAAGGCCGTGACGTCACACATTAACTGTCCATTATTAAGTCTGCGGATCCGCTGTTCCACTCCATGCGAGGTTAAACATTTTACATTCTAATAAATATTCAAGTATGCTCATTCAACGAGTTTGAATATTTTTCTCTGATTTGCTATGCGCCTTTCGTACGACAAAAATGAATTTATTTCAATAATAATTATTTATGGCCAGTTTAAACAATAACATATACCTATTATGTAGTAGAAGATCCGAACATAGGTCGACCTTCACCGGCGTGATAATAGAATGAGACCAATTTTATAATAAATGTAGTCTATTAAAAAATCTATTAAAGATGGGTCTACTGAAAAAATCCTGGACAGGATATTTTTAGTTAATTATTAAAAAAATATTTTTTTTTTTAATTATGCAGTGTTGAGACAATAAACAATTTTGTTATAAAACAGCGCTCATGCTGATATATATTTTTTTTCTATCATCCCATCAAGTGAAAGTAACTGGTACGGACATGCCTGTTTATACCTGCCAACCTAGCAGTTTGTCCAGGTAAATATTAGAAAACCCTATGACTGCACATTCTGTAGGTTTCATACTTCAAGTCTATTATAAATTTTTTTATTATCTTGATAAGTACTGCAATTAATTAAAAAAAAATATTTTTTAAAAATTAATTAAAATGTCCTGTCCAGGATTTTTTCAGTCAACCCATCTTTAATAGATTTTTTAATAGACTACATTTATTATAAAATTGGTCTCATTCTATTATCACGCCGGTGAAGGTCGACCTATATTCGGATCTTAGACCATATGAAATGATAACTGAACTACAGTGAGACTTAAAACTGTATTGCGTGTTCAACTGTAAGTATATTATATCGTATAGTATAGTTGTATACATTTTAATTGAGAGAACAGAAAATGGAATATTTTTTGTTTTCCACGTTGTACATAATCTAAAGGCAATTGCTCATTTTAAACAATTTAAAGCGCAACTGAATAGAAATTAGAGATCTATTTCTTTGTCACATATTGCACGGTTGGTTATTTTATTGGTTTTCTTGAGTAATAAATGAACAAACACTTTCTGAATCACACAAGCACGTTTCGTAAAACGTAGACAATGCTGCGACCATAGATAATAACCGATATAGCTACTATTGTAACCTTAACGTATTCATCACGCACATTAAACGAAAATATAATTTATGTTTGTATTAATTGTCACGTTTCTGATAAAAAATACTGATATAGCAGTAGAAAACATAGCAGTAGAAAACATAGCAACAACTTTACAAAAGATGTTTATGCTTTTCTGGTTATATTATACATTTTCAGTATTTGATTTTGAATCGTAGTTTAATATTAATAATGATTTCTCTTATCACTCTGTGGCATCTGCTAGTTTAAGTCCGTTAAAAAAATCGCCCGGTAATTAATTATGGTTTCAATGTGGCAAAAAAAGAAGAGCATCGGCCGCGCCCGCGTCACCTGACGGTTAGCGACAAACGTCGCCCATAAGCGGGAAACCGGTCTGTTTGCAACCTTCAAGGAAATTGTGTAACTCAATAGGATGCCTCGTTAGAGGAGGAAGAGCAAACTATACGTATATGTCATTGTTCTAATTGTGAATACCTCAAGTCAGTTCTTTGTGCTGATCTGCTCACTGCTGTGTATAGGAACCGTCGATCCGTAGAGTTATTTTTTTATTCTTTTTAATAATTATTTGTATTAAACTGTGTGTTTTATATGCTTATTATGCATGAATCAAATTATGACTATGAATTTATTTTATTTTTAGAGTGTTGTGATAATCTTATTATATTTTTCTCACGTCATAATTTCTGAAATCCATACTTAAAGCCTTCGAATTTGTATTGGTAGGAAATAAGAGTTCATAAAATGTAAAAATACACGCAAGTACCTTGGTTATGATACCTATATGATAACATTTAAATATAAAAGAATCACCTGTAGGTAAAGTACATATAAAAAGTTACCTAAGTTTACGATAATTATATGGCGTATAAGTATATTACTTTGTCATTGAGCGTCGATATATAACAATACGCGATTATAACACCGACAGACTTGGACGTGTCATTTAAACATAATGTGTATATATAACACACACACACACATGCGAGTCGCGGTCACCTTGCGCGTCCTCGCACATCTCGGACGAATAGAGGTGTTGGCCAGTTCCGCGTTAGATTGCTGTCTAACACTCAATATTTTATACTATAGGATAATATTTACGTTAGCTCCGCTCGCTTCTCGCTTTAATAATTCCCTCCTCCCTGGACCACCTCCCGGAAGCAAACGGAAACTCACTAGCTCCGCAAGTCGTAACCCAGGTCAGCGGAATCAATGAAGATTTCAGAGGAATTGCAAGGTTACTTATAGTCGTAAATAAACAGTTTGTTATGTAATAGCTGGAATTTTACAAATAAATACGCCAATACGCTGTTATTTCTTTTGAACAGAAGTTTGTTATATTTCAATGTCTCTACGTACGTATGAACAGTAATATGTTTATATTAAATTCATACCCATTAGCAATCACGTACACAATATTAATTAAATTGCCTTTAACATTAAACAAAATGACGTATGTGGAAATTTAATATTTTAATAAAAACTCAAGTTTATATGTAGTTAAAAAGATAAAACGTGATAATATAGGTGCTGAGTAGCTGAGCAATATTGAATTGAATATTTATTTTGTTTAGTTATTAATTATTTAAATGTTATGAATAGTTATATACTTATATAGTGTTAAAATCTTTAACTAATTACGTATAATTTAATTATTATAAATAATTTGTGTAAGTCAAACCAGCTATATCGGTTTATTTTGTATGTTGTAGGAGGTGTTGCATATCTTATACAGGGTGTCTCAGTGCCGATTTTAAACTTTGAAAATTTGTATAAAAAAACAAATTGTATTCATAATATTTTTACTGTAGTAAATTAAAGTGTATTAGTGCGGATTTTATGTACAGAATATTACACCGTCAAGATGTCTTCCATCATGGTGAATGCACTCTTCAAATCGGACACGCAAATTTGCCGAGACGCGCCGAAGGATGTCCGCTGAAATGGCTCTCACTTCTGTCGTTATTTTAGTCTTCAACTGCTCCAAATTTGTAAGAGGGGTATCAAAAACTCTTGCTTTAAGACAACCCCATAAAAAAAGTCAGCGGGGGTTAAATCGGGAGATCTGGGTGGCCACAATATGTCTCCAGAGCGGCTTATGAATTTTCCCGGAAATGACGCATTTAGTGCGTCCCTAGCAGTGTTGGCTGTGGCCCCATCTTGCTGAAACCATACATCAGACTTGTCAATATCCTCTTCTTGCAGCTGAGGTACAAAAAAGTTACCGATGGTGGCTTAAAGAGGCAGCATGATGTCTAAGTGAGCGTCTTGGATGTTCCGTGACCGCAGCGGCGACGCGGTCGATGTGTTCAATCGATCACACAGGTCTATTTCGTGGTCCAATTGAATGATTTAGTAAACATCCTGTCGCTCTAAACTTCTCTCCTCACGACTTAATTAATTGAGTACTCGGGGCATCACTCAAACGGTGGATTTCATAGCGACTACAAATTTACACCGTTTTTCACTCAACGAAAACGTATTGCATAAGTACGCTTCTACTGCGTACGCGCGGTGCGTACCAGACCACTGCGCCATGGCCACAAAAAAATCCGCACTCGTCACCTATCGAACGCTACCACTCCCCTCCAGCTAACCCCGCAGGTTGCCGAGAAATTCGTGTTTAAAGTTTAAAATCGGCGCTGAGACACCCTTTATAATTTACTTTTTGCGCTCAGATAATATTTTATCGTATACACTTTAGATTGTCATATGCTATAAAATGTTTTGTAAACATGTATTATAAATTGACAATATTTTTGTCTGCTCAAAATATTCTTCTTCAGCTGTTATCTTTCAACTTATATGAAGTTATGTCTTCTAGTTGACGGAGACTACGAATTAAATTTATAAAAAAATATTGGAATTATGAATTACTTTTTGTATATAAATAGATTTGACATTGAGAAGTTATTGTTACAAATTGCCATGAATTGTGAGACTATGACGACCACGGTAGCCTTGAGGAAGTATTTACCTCGTGTATTTGGTCTTCCAATCGTCACACACATAAATAATTACATTATCTTTACACTTAATTATTGAATTATTGAATTATTGTTATTAATTTTATGACCGCTAAGTTCTATTCTTTACTCACAAATAATTAGCACATATATGTTTAGGTACAGTGTACAAACTTAAATAAAATTTTCATGTCTAAATTCTTAAAATAATTTGTCTTTTTATTATTCGTATCTCGTACCCTCGAAGGTTTCAACGCTCTTTATAATAAACACAAATTGCAATAAAAGTGCAATATCGCAGGACATCTTGGGTAAACAAACCGTCCTTCAAAGCAACTCAGTCGAGGACCCTATTGTCAGGTCGTCCTCAGGGCGTCTGACTCATAGCACGCAGTCGTCGTTAAGAGGGCATTGCTCACTTAGTTACTCCCGACCGTTTCACCCGTTGCGTTGCAACTTGCAACAACTTCGAAACAAAATCCAACACATTTTGAAGCCTTATTGTTCTACGCCCCACATTTATTGTCATTGTCTGGATACCTAAATCGTCGCTGTTAATTGAATTTATATTGTTCTCCATTTATGGTTTCCCATATTCGATACTTACTTGACGCCTGCTATAAATTATTTTTAAAGATTATGACGATGAATTTTAATTCTTAGTTTAAAGAAGTATTCGGTTATATTTAAATATAGAAAATATACTAGCAGGTCGGATGACATCTAAAATAAGATCACGGGAGACCAATGAAACGTACGACGAAGATTGCTCAAGATTTTACCGGTTGTTGACTTCACGCATCTTATTATTCTTACAAATAGCATATAAATGATACGTTCTGATTCAAATTAAGAGTATTTCTGCGTTCTGATTTTAATTTTATACGACTTCAAACGGCTAAAGAATGTTAATTTAAACAATGGAAAACAAACAGAAAAGTCTGAAACAAAATAAAAGTTAGTCAAATCTGTTCTGAATATGCAATTCATAAGTGTAATATCTTCTTCTACTATAATACAACCAACCAGTTATACATGTATTACTACATATTAAAATGTAGTTGTAAGTTATTGCGTTTGAGAATTAGATCATACATAATACAATCAAGGCGTTTCGGTAGTTCAGCTATTGTTAATCATAATAAAGCGGTTAACTGAAACTGTATGTAGGTCGGTCGGGCCGCTCTATTTGTTACAGTGGCAAATTTGTTGGTCGACCTCGAACGGATCACTACGTGTGCCATATCTTATCAGTTTTAGTTGCTATGGAAAAATTGACCACCTGTGAAAACCTAAGTGCTTACTGAATATAGATATTCCGAGATTGATGCCTGGGATTCATTTTCTTACATGATTCATACCACCGTTTGAACAGCTTCTCTAGTCTTTGTACCAAACTTTATTGTTTAAATGTTTGGTGACTAATATGCACGCAACGTAACGTGTACTGGTTTGATTCTTCTTCATACTTTATTATGTCAATTATGTTTGTGGAGCAGACCTTATTTCTGTCACTTCTCGGATCGTCACTTGGCTTTCTGGGTTAGGCCGATTAATGAAATTAATGTAGCCTACTTTCGTTAGTGTCTTATTTAAGTTTCCCGGCTTGATCAGGGGTTTGTCAATTTGCTTGGAAGTTTATTTCATTGTTGTGTTTTTCTTTTTGTCCTTAACGAATGGGACTTTATTGTACTCTTCGGTCTGGTTGACCTCCATTATAACATTTGTTGTGGTTTCCGGTATGCCGTTATCGGATTGCCCTTTAAATGAATTTATTTATTTGGTTTACGTAATAATGTTAAACGCATATATAAATGCGTTTGATATGTACATATTTCTCATTATTTTTGGTAACACAATTTTGAGCCTGAGCAACCATTAAAATATAGCCCCTGATTATATTTTTTTTATCCTTGTTAACCCTCTGTATACCGGTTTGGATGGTCTCTGGCAAATGCAACCGGTCGGCTGCGCCGTCGTGTCGCACACAATATGATTGCAGGATTTCGTATTCGCCCTGCGACTGGTCAGACACCACGCAGCTGCCGTAGCGCCTCGTTCGCTCGAACAAAGCCGCCGCACGCAACCTATGAACGGATGCAGTATGGTGATGAAACTGACACAGATTCTAACGCGTATTTGGTAATCGAAACCCCAGTTCGTGAAAGTCTCACAGGACGGCAGTTTCTCGCATTGTACGAGTCCTACTTTAATTCGACATCGAAACTTAACATGCTTTTTTAACAACGTTCAACCTTTTTTCGTGGTCAACTCACAAAGCGCCTGCGCTCAATGTGCATACTTTTTATGGCCCAGATATTTTAAAGTTAAGATGAGTTCGCTGATTGACACGTTATATTGTTGCTACATTATGCATAATGTGAATTTGCCTGTATTGCTAGTTGCTACTCGGTCACTAGGTCACTTCAGTAGTTAAAATAATTGTTACACTTACAAAAGGTCATACACATTTCATTAAATGATTAATCAAAATAACAATGATCTCGTTTTTTATTGCACATATTGTAATAAGGTTAATGCAACGCCCATAATGTAGTTTTGTAGTACCTACACATTATACTTCATTATCTTTCGTACTTTGTTATACATATATCTATATATTTTTTTACATTTCGAATTGCCTAACAAAACATAAGCTACTAAGTTTAAATGAAATATTTGCGAATAGGATTTTTCATAAACCTTTTAATTATAGCTATTAAGTAGACCAGGGTTATTCATCAATGTCCTGACCTTAGCTGATTTTGATCGTCCTGCTTCATGTACGGATAAAGAATACTGCTACAATTTGCACTTACAAAGACCTCGCATCCTGACGGCCGAGGCGGTTGTCGCGGTTGCGACTTGTGGCCTACACCGTGCGCTTTCCGGTTTCCTCCCTCGGCAAAAAAACTTGCATTGAAAGTAGAATAAAAACAAAGAAGCATAACAATAACGGAGGTCCCCTATAAATTGACTTTCTTTTAATTTTATTTTTTATAACTGCATTGAAATTATTACAATTCCTTATTGCTGTTAATTTATAATAACGTTCTTTTACCATTTTCAGTTAATTATGTATTTATAGGGAAATTTTTGTTAATCAACAGACAAACAGTTTGGTATAGAGCGTACAAAAATATTCCACCGTGTTCTATAAGGGTTGGAATTTATTCAAAATACACTCAATTAGCTCCCATTTCAAGTTCCAAGGTTGAATCGAAGGTTCTTTTCTTCCTGGCATCGAAAATGAAACCATAACTAGCTTTTCAGCAATAAAAGAGTTAGCCGCTTTCAGCAGCACACATGAATGCTATCGTTGTGTTTCCAGGCTCGCGTCGGGAAGTGAGTGCGGCGGTGGAGGGTCGGGCGGCGGCGCGCCCGCTCCACAGTCGGCGCGCGTGTCCTCGAACGGCGCCGGTGGTATGGCGGTGAGCCGTGTGCCCAGCCCGTTGCACGACGGGAACACGCCCGTCGCGGAGAACTGGTGTTTTACACAGGTACGACGTACGCACTAATGCGTTTCTTCATATCAAGCGCACAAGAACAAGCCAGAGATACTGGATACACTGACACGAACACGATCAAGACCCACACCAATACCATACCTATTGCCTACATTATTTTGACCATCACTATTGTGATGGGCGTTGAAATGAATGATGTCACTAGCATCGTATTTGGCCATGTATCATTGTTTCTTATCGGAATTTCTGGAGCGTATTCGAGCGCATTCAAGAGTTATGGCACACATTTCAACGAAATGTCTGAAGCACAATTGTATTGCCAGAAAAATATATTCCCTACGTTGCTAATATACCTATAATTACTATACACAAAAAACCCAAATGCCGCGGTAGATTTAAATCGATGGTAAGTCGAGTCGACTCGAGTCCCCTCAGGTTGAATATTAATAGAATGACGTGATTAGCTCGTAACTATCATACGATGACAACCACTTATATAGTTTATTTTAAACCGTTTATTAAGTGATATTTATTTTATTAATAGGATTGTATCATCCACTACTCTTTATGTGTGATACCGTTTCTAGAATAGGTACAAAGCATGACGAACGAAGTGGTCAATGACGCGCCAGTCGTAAAATGTTGACGATCCTATGTACGGTTTGATGGTTGCGGAGTTACTACATCCCGATAACTTTGTTTATCGTACTTGTTATCTGTGATCTTGACGTTGCTCGCTAATCGTATTTACATGAAAACTAATGTTTCCTTGTTAGTTCGCGGCTTTGGCAAGTGGGTACACGTGTGAGATATTTCAATCGATGATGAATATAAGCATTCGCAATTTCCTTGTGCAACAAGCACTCATGGTTTTATCCTCGGATTATTGTTATTGTTAATTGTATTTCGTTAAATGGAGTCTTTATAATTACTTTGATGATCGGTCATTAGTCTAATTATATACCTAATAATTTTAGAAGACCGAAGTAATACTAATAAGCCAGCTGATGTTAAGACCATTTAAGTTGATTTATTTGTTCTAGGCCTGACTAAAAATGATGACGACAATATATTTGTTATAGATAACAACAGCGTTGGTTAAAAACTTCAAATTATACTCTTATTTCCTGTCGGATGTTGGTTAGAATACGTTGGAATTGGAACGACCGTTGCACGGCTGCGACGACCTGGTAATGCCTTTTTGGTACTTTTTGCCAAAAATCTATTTAGTTCGCGAAATATAACGGTGTTTTTATGAGAATAAGCGGAACGACTACTTATTTAGGTCCCACACAATCGGAATCCCATTTCTCGACTTTATGATAATAACGGCATCGCTCTAATCTGATTCTTTGTGATGTATATGTAGATGTATTAAGTCGAGCTTTTAATTATTAACGAGTATTACGTACTTCCTGGTACGTCGGTGGAATATCAACACGTGTCATGGCGATTCTAAAGTACTCGTGCGGCGTGACTCTCAATGTCGACGCTTCGTCTATTTTATACAAATGATGATTATATACACTCACGTTTAATTCAAAATATTAATGCATTAATAACAACATATGAACTGGCAATTACACTATTATCAAAGAAAACAATATGCGCAATATGTCTGATTGTATAGGAAATCATATAGATAATAAATTATTAATTATATTCACTCTATTCATTGAACGTTATCTTCATACTGTATCGGTTGTGATTTCTCATGAAAACTTTATTAATTGATACCAAAGATACATAGAGTATTTCAAAATCAATGGATAAAGAAATAAGGTATATGGCCTTTGAATAACGCATTAGAATGTTTAGTGATAGTTGCTTAATTTTGTGTAGGCATTTAAAAACAAACTCTAGTCAATTCAAACATTAGGTACTTGTAAGAAGTTACCGAAGTTTACCTGTGTCATATGTATCATGGTATTGATTTTTGGCTTAATGAATTTGAGACACTAAAGACTAAAATGACGCCTGCAGATCGTTCCAAAATTAGCTAACTTGGCAGCACTGCAGTGTTACTATGATTATTATAAGTATTATGCAAGCATTAACTTCGTCATTCAAAACTCCTGCATTTAACAATAAACATGCCAAGACAAAACGAAATTCCTTTTGATCAAGCCGGCTTCATATAGAAACTTATGACCTCTAAGCCCCGTCGTCGTCTTTACAATCAAAGATTAGCGGCCAGCGCTCTGTGCTGCTGGGCTTAACGAGTGGTATTGGCACTTGGCAAGTCCGCAAACGGGGATGATGCGGGCGGCCTTGGCGTGGGTCGTCGACCGGGCGAAGACCCCAACAGCACCGCAAGCAAGCTGGCAAGTCAAGCAACGGTCGGATTGTCGGGGGCAACGACCAGGGACCAAGTTACATCGACGCCCAGTCCTGACCTTAGTGCGATCGTGCTCCTATACACTCAAAATTGAAATATCACCTCCGTAACTAACCGTCAATAATAACACAGTATTGATATATTCGCGGAAATTGCAGACAGAATAAAAAAACGTTTCAAGGCATTCAATAATGCTGAATTTAATTAGCTGTGCCGGTAAAATTCGCGTCCGAATTATTTCTCTGTCTTAATGATCTCCACTTAGTTCTCATGTATCGGCAATGCTAATTTCGGAATAGAATTTATTAATATTTATTTCGAATTGTGAGACACGGGTGCGACATTCAGATTGTCTTTGAATTGATAAATAATTCGATCCATTAAGTATTATCTCGAGTTCGTTATTATAAAAACAAAAGCCGACCTTGAACCTTGGCTGCGGTACACGCATTAAAGTTTTATTTGTAATAAATGAAGTCGTAAAGCGGCATCTAAGCCACCGCTTGTATTACAGTTTATAGGAGTTAATTGAGGACACCTTATAAAAAGTCCGTATCAGCCCCGTGTTTATTTAAATAGGGTTGTTATAAAACACGTTATACGTAGGTATCAAGCGCACCTTTCAGAATTATTGACTCTTCGTTTTACATGTGTAACTGTATGAATAAATATTGATTTTATTTTTAGCGACAAACATGTCTGGCGAAGTGTAGGCTGACAATGTGCGTGTATTTGAAATTTTGGGATACAATGCATTATTTTATCGCTAGTCTCTCGTTAGTTTTAGGCCCAAATCGATTCTAATAATGTCGCACACGATGTCGTGCACCTGAGGTATGATTATGTAAATCAGCGTGAACTACGTCAATAACATTTATGTCGAGAAATACATTAATTTCTGTTCAATTTACCAACTGTTCAACTTTATTAATAACGAGATTGTTGGAATGTGTATTCAATATAATTGTGTAGAGAAATCTAACAAAATAATATAATTAACAAATTTCCTTTCTATTGTTACAGGTGAAAGTGGTTAAGTTCAGCTACATGTGGACAATCAATAATTTTAGTTTTTGTAGAGAAGAGATGGGTGAAGTGTTAAAATCATCGACATTCTCAGCTGGTGCTAGTGATAAATTAAAATGGTGTCTTCGTGTAAATCCAAAAGGACTCGATGAAGAGAGCAAAGACTATTTATCGTTATATTTATTATTAGTGTCATGTAATAAATCAGAAGTGCGTGCAAAGTTCAAGTTTTCAATATTAAACGCGAAACGGGAAGAAACAAAAGCGATGGAGTCACAGCGTGCGTACAGATTCGTTCAAGGCAAGGATTGGGGATTCAAAAAGTTTATCAGAAGGCAAGTATATTTGTATTATATACGTCATATATACATACGTAACTGCGCGCAGTCTCATTGTTAGATTAATAAGTCACATGGGCGATACATGCCGATGCAATTACCATAAAAATGCTATACGCAGCACTTTTATGGGTCCCATAATATAGACTATGCGGAAAAACACCGTATATCTACATAACACATAATACGATCATGTTTTCCATTCTAATTATTGTTTATAATATGTTTAAAAAACGATGTAGGTACTAGGGAAAAAGTTAGCAAAGCTGTACTAAATGTTACTTTATTTCAAATCTAAGCAATTTATTTTAATAAAATATTAATCAATTACAATAACATATAATATGAAATATATATCGGGCAGGCATTACAGAATATAAGGTTAATTATGGAATCCACATATTGTGATTTGTGAACATTGTAACAACGATAAGGATATCAAACGCTTTTTCCTCTAACAAATTGTACTGTAGACGTTACATATTATAATAAACATCTATAATTTGTCCCTGCCAATTGTTCAAATCATTAAATTGATTTGATTCTTTCTAACAATGGAGGAAATCGCAAAATCAGAGATCATTACAATAACCGTATACATCTCAATTACTGCGAAATCAGGTTTTTAGTTCGGATTATGCAGTACTGCAAACATTTACTATCCTAATAACCGCAATCGCTTTAGCTTCTTATCAATTGCGCAATGCTATAAACCTGCGCATTCGCTGATAAACACGCGTATTGCATACTCCGCTTTAGATAATAATCTATCATTTATAGATTGAATCGAACATAATTAAATGTTTTGTTAAAAGAGTAATGTTGGTAATGGATATTACAAGTTACATCCGAGATTATTTTGTTTGCAATTGTTTTTTTCTCTTGTCATCAGTCAGAGCAGTTTTATCATGTATGAACAAAATATGATAATCTATCATATATGTAATATGTTATGAAAATCTGTAGGAAATGTTATTTAAGTGAAAAGATTTGAAAAAATTATATAATTAAAAAGTTCTGTTTCTGTATTTTTGTTAATTCAGTAGGTAGGTACATATATTCTTATAGTTTTTTTTTTTCTAAATATTTTTTTGATTTTAATTATAAACTAATCTTCACCATCTTTATTATTATGTCAGTGCTTTACGCTTATATTTTCGAAATCTAAGGTTTTTGTAACTTGGTTTATCGCGGAGGTCGTCAAGTTCTCATTTTATTCAAATAGGAATGTAGATTTTTCTAAATTGTGCGAAATATATACACCGTAAAGTTTTTTGTGATTTTGACCTTACGTAACATTAAAAATTTGATATTCGATCATTCAATCTACATACCGTTTATTTTATCAAAGTTACTTATCGTCCACTCGAAACCGTTATAATTTCTTCCGCGAACAGAATTATTATACGCAAAAGTTCGTGGCAGCTATTGAAATTTTCCGTTTATTAATTATTTATTTATACGTATACAATATACATGTTCATTATTACTGTTACATATTATGTTTATAAAACAATTTGTAACACACAACTTTGTATTTAAAATAGGATACAATGTGACTTACTATTGAATACTGATACGTGTCAATTACCATTTACTATGTATAATTTACTGTTAAACATAAATTATAAATATGCTGCTGAATAAGGTTATTGTTGACAAGTCGCGAGGGAACAGGCGCAAAACGTGTTGCGTGATAATTAAGCAAATAAGCCGCGCTAATTAGTTGCGAATGTGTCGGCAAGCTCAAATGGGCTCGAATCAGAATACAATTGTAGGGCAGGAAGTAGAAAGGCTAGAGATATGATAGAATTCCTCATACAACGTACTCGTTGATTACAACTTCCAGAAAGTGTGGAAATTCTCACATGACATATTTCGTAACGTAGTTTATCTAGTTGAATTACTTAGATAGAGACACTAGGCGTCAGCGTCCGCAAATCGTTCGCGATAAATGAGGTTGATTTGCTTGCCAACCCTGTTAATACTTTTCTAATGTAAAAGTAATGAAAGTCCAGTCAAAATTGATATTGACGTTCCAATCCGTTCCGGATAGCTAGATTAGAGACAGTTTTGGCTAAAAAACTGTTATTTTGATGTAATACACACCAACATTGAAATGTTTGTGTACACAGATAACTAATTTTCATTTACCCGCCATTCCAGGGACTTCCTATTGGACGAAGCGAACGGTCTCCTGCCCGAGGACAAGCTGACGATATTCTGCGAGGTGTCAGTTGTAGCGGACAGTATAAACATCAGCGGGCAGAGCAACGTGGTGCAGTTCAAAGTGCCCGAGTGCCGGTTGTCGGACGATCTCGGCGCGCTGTTCGACAGCGAACGGTTCTCTGACGTCACGCTAGCGGTCGGCGGGCGGGAGTTTCAAGCGCACAAGGCGATACTGGCAGGTGAGAAGAATAAAAAACTAATTAATGTCAATTTGATTGCTAAGTTAAGATAAAAAAATTAAAACATTCTAGATAATTTCTTTGATGAATTTTCTTATTTCAATAACAACTTTCAGAAAATCATAAGTAAAAAAAATACATAGGTATTTTATTGCATTTATTATTTTACATCGCAAATAATAATTATTCTTATTGTAGGAATCAATTAAAGATTTTTTTTTCTAAGTAGTGTCTATGATAGATCACATATTGGGAAAATTTGGAAAATCTACTAAGATAAGTCTCTATATTATTAGTCAACCTTTTATTTAAACATTCACTAATCTAATTCCAGCGCGGAGTCCGGTATTCGCGGCGATGTTCGAGCACGAGATGGAAGAGCGGAAACGCAACCGAGTGGACATCACGGACGTGGACCACGAGGTGCTGCGCGAGATGCTGCGCTTCATATACACGGACCGCGCGCCCAACTTGGACAAGATGGCCGACGATCTGTTGGCGGCGGCGGATAAGGTATATTCCTAACTAGTTACCTATTGAAAAAGTAAAAAATAGTGTCCCAATTACTTGACCACGAGGTGCTGCGCGAGATGCTGCGCTTCATATACACGGACCG